>CM076987.1:2325446-2343333 GCA_039105355.1 Benthosema pterotum | reverse complement strand
TTTTCAAAATTTCGACATTTTTCGAAAATGCTCAAAAATCCTCAAAACGATGAAAAACGGCAGGCTGTGCAAGACCGTAAGGCTATAGGCTTGCATTTTGCCAGATTTTGTCGTTTTTCGAAAATCTCAAAATCACGAAAAGCGTAAGGCTATAGCCTTTGCTTTTTTTCAAAATTTCGACATTTTTCGAAAATGCTCAAAATCCTCAAAACGATGAAAAACGGAATGCTGTGCAAGACCGTAAGGCTATAGGCTTGCTTTTGCCAGATTTTGTCATTTTTTCGAAAATCTTCAAAAATCCTCAAAATCACGAAAAAAGCGTTAAGGCTATAGCCTTTGCCGTTTTTTCAAAATTTCGACATTTTTCGAAAATGCTCAAAATCCTCAAAACGATGGAAAAACGGCATGCTGTGCAAGACCGTAAGGCTATAGGCTTGCATTTTGCCAGATTTCGTCTTTTTTTTCGAAAATCTTCAAAAAATCTCAAAATCACGAAAAGCGTTAAGGCTATAGCCTTTGCGTTTTTCAAAATTTCGACATTTTTCGAAAATGCTCAAAAATCCTCAAAACGATGAAAAACGGCATGCTGTGCAAGCCGTAAGGCTATAGGCTTGCATTTTGCCAGATTTCGTCGTTTTTCGAAAATCTTCAAAAATCCTCAAAATCACGAAAAAAGCGTAAGGCTATAGCCTTTGCGTTTTTCAAAATTTCGACATTTTTCGAAAATGCTCAAAATCCTCAAAACGATGAAAAACGGCATGCTGTGCAAGACCGTAAGGCTATAGGCTTGCATTTTGCCAGATTTCGTCGTTTTTCGAAAATCTTCAAAAATCCTCAAAATCACGAAAAAGCGTAAGGCTATAGCCTTTGCGTTTTTTTCAAAATTTCGACATTTTTTGAAAATGCTCAAAAATCCTCAAAACGATGATGAAAAACGGCATGCTGTGCAAGACCGTAAGGCTATAGGCTTGCATTTTGCCAGATTTTGTCGTTTTTCGAAAATCTTCAAAAATCCTCAAAATCACGAAAAAGCGTAAGGCTATAGCCTTTGCGTTTTTTCAAAATTTCGACATTTTTCGAAAATGCTCAAAAATCCTCAAAACGATGAAAAACGGCATGCTGTGCAAGACCGTAAGGCTATAGGCTTGCATTTTGCCAGATTTGTCGTTTTTAAAAATCTTCAAAAATCCTCAAAATCACGAAAAAGCGTAAGGCTATAGCCTTTGCGTTTTTTCAAAATTTCGACATTTTTTCGAAAATGCTCAAAAATCCTCAAAACGATGAAAAACGGCATGCTGTGCAAGACCGTAAGGCTATAGGCTTGCATTTTGCCAGATTTCGTCGTTTTTCGAAAATCTTCAAAAATCCTCAAAATCACGAAAAAGCGTAAGGCTATAGCTTTGCGTTTTTTCAAAATTTCGACATTTTTGAAAATGCTCAAAAATCCTCAAAACGATGAAAAACGGCATGCTGTGCAAGACCGTAAGGCTATAGGCTTGCATTTTGCCAGATTTCGTCGTTTTTCGAAAAATCTTCAAAAATCCTCAAAATCACGAAAAAGCGTAAGGCTATAGCCTTTGCGTTTTTTCAAAATTTCGACATTTTTCGAAAATGCTCAAAAATCCTCAAAACGATGAAAACGGCATGCTGTGCAAGACCGTAAGCTATAGGCTTGCATTTTGCCAGATTTCGTCGTTTTTCGAAAATCTTCAAAAATCCTCAAAATCACGAAAAAGCGTAAGGCTATAGCCTTTGCGTTTTTTCAAAATTTCGACATTTTTGGAAAATGCTCAAAAATCCTCAAAACGATGAAAAACGGCATGCTGTGCAAGACCGTAAGGCTATAGGCTTGCATTTTGCCAGATTTCGTCGTTTTTTGAAAATCTTCAAAATCCTCAAAATCACGAAAAAGCGTAAGGCTATAGCCTTTGCGTTTTTTCAAAAATTTCGACATTTTTCGAAAATGCTCAAAAATCCTCAAAACGATGAAAAACAGCATGCTGTGCAAGACCGTAAGGCTATAGGCTTGCATTTTGCCAGATTTCGTCGTTTTTCGAAAATCTTCAAAAATCCTCAAAATCACGAAAAAGCGTAAGGCTATAGCCTTTGCGTTTTTTCAAAATTTCGACATTTTTCGAAAATGCTCAAAAATCCTCAAAACGATGAAAAACGGCATGCTGTGCAAGACCGTAAGGCTATAGGCTTGCATTTTGCCAGATTTCATTCGTTTTTCGAAAATCTTCAAAAATCCTCAAAATCACGAAAAAGCGTAAGGCTATAGCCTTTGCGTTTTTTCAAAATTTCGACATTTTTCGAAAATGCTCAAAAATCCTCAAAACGATGAAAAACGGCATGCTGTGCAAGACCGTAAGGCTATAGGCTTGCATTTTGCCAGATTTTGTCGTTTTTCGAAAATCTTCAAAAATCCTCAAAATCACGAAAAAGCGTAAGGCTATAGCCTTTGCGTTTTTTCAAAATTTCGACATTTTTCGAAAATGCTCAAAAATCCTCAAAACGATGAAAAACGGCATGCTGTGCAAGACCGTAAGGCTATAGGCTTGCATTTTGCCAGATTTGTCTTTTTTAAAAAAATTTTCAAAAATCCTCAAAATCACGAAAAAGCGTAAGGCTATAGCCTTTGCGTTTTTTTCAAAATTTCGACATTTTTTGAAAATGCTCAAAAATCCTCAAAACGATGAAAAACGGCATGCTGTGCAAGACCGTAAGGCTATAGGCTTGCATTTTGCCAGATTTCGTCATTTTCGAAAATCTTCAAAAATCCTCAAAATCACGAAAAAGCGTAAGGCTATAGCCTTTGCGTTTTTTCAAAATTTCGACATTTTTCGAAAATGCTCAAAAATCCTCAAAACGATGAAAAACGGCATGCTGTGCAAGACCGTAAAGCTATAGGCTTGCATTTTGCCAGATTTTGTCGTTTTTCGAAAATCTTCAAAAATCCTCAAAATCACGAAAAAGCGTAAGGCTATAGCCTTTGCGTTTTTTCAAAATTTTGACATTTTTCGAAAATGCTCAAAAATCCTTAAAACGATGAAAAACGGAATGCTGTGCAAGACCGTAAGGCTATAGGCTTGCATTTTGCCAGATTTCGTCGTTTTTCGAAAATCTTCAAAAATCCTCAAAATCACGAAAAAGCGTAAGGCTATAGCCTTTGCGTTTTTTCAAAATTTCGACATTTTTGGAAAATGCTCAAAAATCCTCAAATCGATGAAAAACGGCATGCTGTGCAAGACCGTAAGGCTATAGGCTTGCCTTTTGCCAGATTTCATCGTTTTTCGAAAATCTTCAAAAATCCTCAAAATCACGAAAAAGCGTAAGGCTATAGCCTTTGCGTTTTTTCAAAATTTCGACATTTTTTGAAAATGCTCAAAAATCCTCAAAACGATGAAAAACGGCATGCTGTGCAAGACCGTAAGGCTATAGGCTTGCATTTTGCCAGATTTTCGTCGTTTTTCGAAAATCTTCAAAAATCCTCAAAATCACGAAAAGCGTAAGGCTATAGCCTTTGCGTTTTTTCAAAATTCGACATTTTTCTTTGAAAATGCTCAAAAATCCTCAAAACGATGAAAAACGGCATGCTGTGCAAGACCGTAAGGCTATAGGCTTGCATTTTGCCAGATTTTGTCATTTTTTAAAATCTTCAAAAATCCTCAAAATCACGAAAAAGCGTAAGGCTATAGCCTTTGGTTTTTTCAAAATTTCGACATTTTTGGAAAATGCTCTAAAAATCCTCAAATCGAAAATGAAAAACGGCATGCTGTGAAGACCGTAAGGCTATAGGCTTGCATTTTGCCAGATTTCGTTTCTTTCTTTTTTCGAAAATCTTCAAAAATCCTCAAAATCACGAAAAAAGCGTAAGGCTATAGCTTTTGCGTTTTTTCCAAATTTCGTCGTTTTTCGAAAATCTTCAAAATCCTCAAAATCACGAAAAAGCGTAAGGCTATAGCCTTTGCGTTTTTTCAAAAATTTCGACATTTTCGAAAATGCTCAAAAATCCTTAAAACGATGAAAAACGGTATGCTGTGCAAGACCGTAAGGCTATAGGCTTGCATTTTGCCAGATTTTGTCGTTTTTCGAAAATCCTCAAAATCACGAAAAGGCATAAGGCTATAGCCTTTGCATTTTTTCAAAATTTCGACATTTTTCGAAAATGCTCAAAAATCCTCAAAACGATGAAAAACGGCATGCTGTGCAAGACCGTAAGGCTATAGGCTTGCATTTTGCCAGATTTCGTCGTTTTTCGAAAATCTTCAAAAATCCTCAAAATCACGAAAAAGCGTAAGGCTATAGCTTTTGCGTTTTTTCAAAATTTCGACATTTTTTCGAAAATGCTCAAAAAATCCTCAAAACGATGAAAAAACGGCATGCTGTGCAAGACCGTAAGGCTATAGGCTTGCATTTTGCCAGATTTTGTCGTTTTTCGAAAATCCTCAAAATCACGAAAAAGCGTAAGGCTATAGCCTTTGCGTTTTTTCAAAATTTCGACATTTTTCGAAAATGCTCAAAAATCCTCAAAACGATGAAAAACGGCATGCTGTGCAAGACCGTAAGGCTATAGGCTTGCATTTTGCCAGATTTCGTCGTTTTTCGAAAATCTTCAAAAATCCTCAAAATCACATAGCCTTTGCGTTTTTTCAAAATTTCGACATTTTTCGAAAATGCTCAAAAATCCTCAAAACGATGAAAAACGGCATGCTGTGCAAGACCGTAAGGCTATAGGCTTGCATTTTGCCAGATTTCGTCGTTTTTCGAAAATCTTCAAAAATCCTCAAAATCACGAAAAAGCGTAAGGCTATAGCCTTTGCGTTTTTTCAAAATTTCGACATTTTTCGAAAATGCTCAAAAATCCTCAAAACGATGAAAAACGGCATGCTGTGCAAGACCGTAAGGCTATAGGCTTGCATTTTGCCAGATTTCGTCGTTTTTCGAAAATCTTCAAAAATCCTCAAAATCACGAAAAAGCGTAAGGCTATAGCCTTTGCGTTTTTTCAAAATTTCGACATTTTTCGAAAATGCTCAAAAAATCCTCAAAACGATGAAAAACGGCATGCTGTGCAAGACCGTAAGGCTATAGGCTTGCATTTTGCCAGATTTCGTCGTTTTTCGAAAATCTTCAAAAATCCTCAAAATCACGAAAAAGCGTAAGGCTATAGCCTTTGCGTTTTTTCAAAATTTCGACATTTTTCGAAAATGCTCAAAAATCCTCAAAACGATGAAAAACGGAATGCTGTGCAAGACCGTAAGGCTATAGGCTTGCATTTTGCCAGATTTCGTCGTTTTTCGAAAATCTTCAAAAATCCTCAAAATCACGAAAAAAGCGTAAGGCTATAGCCTTTGCGTTTTTTCAAAATTTCGACATTTTTCGAAAATGCTCAAAAATCCTCAAAACGATGAAAAACGGCATGCTGTGCAAGACCGTAAGGCTATAGGCTTGCATTTTGCCAGATTTCGTTGTTTTTCGAAAATCTTCAAAAATCCTCAAAATCACGAAAAAGCGTAAGGCTATAGCTTTTGCGTTTTTTCAAAATTTCGACATTTTTCGAAAATGCTCAAAAATCCTCAAAACGATGAAAAACGGCATGCTGTGCAAGACCGTAAGGCTATAGGCTTGCATTTTGCCAGATTTTGTCGTTTTTCGAAAATCTTCAAAAATCCTCAAAATCACGAAAAAGCGTAAGGCTATAGCCTTTGCGTTTTTTCAAAATTTCGACATTTTTCGAAAATGCTCAAAAATCCTCAAAACGATGAAAAACGGCATGCTGTGCAAGACCGTAAGGCTATAGGCTTGCATTTTGCCAGATTTTGTCGTTTTTCGAAAATCTTCAAAAATCCTCAAAATCACGAAAAAGCGTAAGGCTATAGCCTTTGCGTTTTTTCAAAATTTCGACATTTTTCGAAAATGCTCAAAAATCCTCAAAACGATGAAAAACGGCATGCTGTGCAAGACCGTAAGGCTATAGGCTTGCATTTTGCCAGATTTTGTCGTTTTTCGAAAATCTTCAAAAATCCTCAAAATCACGAAAAAGCGTAAGGCTATAGCCTTTGCGTTTTTTCAAAATTTCGACATTTTTCGAAAATGCTCAAAAATCCTCAAAACGATGAAAAACGGCATGCTGTGCAAGACCGTAAGGCTATAGGCTTGCATTTTGCCAGATTTTGTCGTTTTTCGAAAATCTTCAAAAATCCTCAAAATCACGAAAAAGCGTAAGGCTATAGCCTTTGCGTTTTTTCAAAATTTCGACATTTTTCGAAAATGCTCAAAAATCCTCAAAACGATGAAAAACGGCATGCTGTGCAAGACCGTAAGGCTATAGGCTTGCATTTTGCCAGATTTCGTCGTTTTTCGAAAATCTTCAAAAATCCTCAAAATCACGAAAAAGCGTAAGGCTATAGCCTTTGCGTTTTTTCAAAATTTGACATTTTTCGAAAATGCTCAAAAATCCTAAAACGATGAAAAACGAAAAACGGAATGCTGTGCAAGACCGTAAGGCTATAGGCTTGCATTTTGCCAGATTTTGTCGTTTTTCGAAAATCCTCAAAATCACGAAAAAGGCGTAAGGCTATAGCCTTTGCGTTTTTTCAAAATTTCGACATTTTTCGAAAATGCTCAAAAATCCTCAAAACGATGAAAAACGGCATGCTGTGCAAGACCGTAAGGCTATAGGCTTGCATTTTGCCAGATTTCGTCGTTTTTCGAAAATCTTCAAAAATCCTCAAAATCACGAAAAAGCGTAAGGCTATAGCCTTTGCGTTTTTTCAAAATTTCGACATTTTTCGAAAATGCTCAAAAATCCTCAAAACGATGAAAAACGGCATGCTGTGCAAGACCGTAAGGCTATAGGCTTGCATTTTGCCAGATTTCGTCGTTTTTCGAAAATCCTCAAAATCACGAAAAGGCGTAAGGCTATAGCCTTTGCGTTTTTTCAAAATTTCGACATTTTTCGAAAATGCTCAAAAATCCTCAAAACGATGAAAAACGGCATGCTGTGCAAGACCGTAAGGCTATAGGCTTGCATTTTGCCAGATTTCGTCGTTTTTCGAAAATCTTCAAAAATCCTCAAAATCACATAGCCTTTGCGTTTTTTCAAAATTTCGACATTTTTCGAAAATGCTCAAAAATCCTCAAAACGATGAAAAACGGCATGCTGTGCAAGACCGTAAGGCTATAGGCTTGCATTTTGCCAGATTTTGTCGTTTTTCGAAAATCTTCAAAAATCCTCAAAATCACGAAAAAGCGTAAGGCTATAGCCTTTGCGTTTTTTCAAAATTTTGACATTTTTCGAAAATGCTCAAAAATCCTCAAAACGATGAAAAACGGCATGCTGTGCAAGACCGTAAGGCTATAGGCTTGCATTTTGCCAGATTTCGTCGTTTTTCGAAAATCTTCAAAAATCCTCAAAATCACGAAAAAGCGTAAGGCTATAGCCTTTGCGTTTTTTCAAAATTTCGACATTTTTCGAAAATGCTCAAAATCCTCAAAACGATGAAAAACGGCATGCTGTGCAAGACCGTAAGGCTATAGGCTTGCATTTTGCCAGATTTCGTCGTTTTTCGAAAATCTTCAAAAATCCTCAAAATCACGAAAAAGCGTAAGGCTATAGCCTTTGCGTTTTTTCAAAATTTGACATTTTTCGAAAATGCTCAAAAATCCTCAAAACGATGAAAAACGGCATGCTGTGCAAGACCGTAAGGCTATAGGCTTGCATTTTGCCAGATTTTGTCGTTTTTTCGAAAATCTTCAAAAATCCTCAAAATCACGAAAAAGCGTAAGGCTATAGCCTTTGCGTTTTTTCAAAATTTCGACATTTTTCGAAAATGCTCAAAAATCCTCAAAACGATGAAAAACGGCATGCTGTGCAAGACCGTAAGGCTATAGGCTTGCATTTTGCCAGATTTCGTCGTTTTTCGAAAATCTTCAAAAATCCTCAAAATCACGAAAAAGCGTAAGGCTATAGCCTTTGCGTTTTTTCAAAATTTCGACATTTTTCGAAAATGCTCAAAATCCTCAAAACGATGAAAAACGGCATGCTGTGCAAGACCGTAAGGCTATAGGCTTGCATTTTGCCAGATTTTGTCGTTTTTCGAAAATCTTCAAAAATCCTCAAAATCACGAAAAAGCGTAAGGCTATAGCCTTTGCGTTTTTTCAAAATTTCGACATTTTTCGAAAATGCTCAAAAATCCTCAAAACGATGAAAAACGGCATGCTGTGCAAGACCGTAAGGCTATAGGCTTGCATTTTGCCAGATTTCGTCGTTTTTCGAAAATCTTCAAAAATCCTCAAAATCACGAAAAAGCGTAAGGCTATAGCCTTTGCGTTTTTTCAAAATTTCGACATTTTTCGAAAATGCTCAAAAATCCTCAAAACGATGAAAACGGCCTGCTGTGCAAGACCGTAAGGCTATAGGCTTGCATTTTGCCAGATTTTGTCGTTTTTCGAAAATCTTCAAAAATCCTCAAAATCACGAAAAAGCGTAAGGCTATAGCCTTTGCGTTTTTTCAAAATTTCGACATTTTTCGAAAATGCTCAAAAATCCTCAAAACGATGAAAAACGGCTGCTGTGCAAGACCGTAAGGCTATAGGCTTGCATTTTGCCAGATTTTGTCGTTTTTCGAAAATCTTCAAAAATCCTCAAAATCACGAAAAAGCGTAAGGCTATAGCCTTTGCGTTTTTTCAAAATTTCGACATTTTTCGAAAATGCTCAAAAATCCTCAAAACGATGAAAAACGGCATGCTGTGCAAGACCGTAAGGCTATAGGCTTGCATTTTGCCAGATTTCGTCGTTTTTCGAAAATCTTCAAAAATCCTCAAAATCACGAAAAAGCGTAAGGCTATAGCCTTTGCGTTTTTTCAAAATTTCGAAATTTTTCGAAAATGCTCAAAAATCCTCAAAACGATGAAAAACGGCATGCTGTGCAAGACCGTAAGGCTATAGGCTTGCATTTTGCCAGATTTCGTCGTTTTTCGAAAATCTTCAAAAATCCTCAAAATCACGAAAAAGCGTAAGGCTATAGCCTTTGCGTTTTTTCAAAATTTTGACATTTTTCGAAAATGCTCAAAAATCCTTAAAACGATGAAAAACGGCATGCTGTGCAAGACCGTAAGGCTATAGGCTTGCATTTTGCCAGATTTTGTCGTTTTTCGAAAATCTTCAAAAATCCTCAAAATCACGAAAAAGCGTAAGGCTATAGCCTTTGCGTTTTTTCAAAATTTCGACATTTTTCGAAAATGCTCAAAAATCCTCAAAACGATGAAAAACGGCATGCTGTGCAAGACCGTAAGGCTATAGGCTTGCATTTTGCCAGATTTCGTCGTTTTTCGAAAATCTTCAAAAATCCTCAAAATCACGAAAAAGCGTAAGGCTATAGCCTTTGCGTTTTTTCAAAATTTTGACATTTTTCGAAAATGCTCAAAAATCCTTAAAACGATGAAAAACGGAATGCTGTGCAAGACCGTAAGGCTATAGGCTTGCATTTTGCCAGATTTCGTCGTTTTTCGAAAATCTTCAAAAATCCTCAAAATCACGAAAAAGCGTATAGCCTTTGCGTTTTTTCAAAATTTCGACATTTTTCGAAAATGCTCAAAAATCCTCAAAACGATGAAAAACAACCTGCTGTGCAAGACCGTAAGGCTATAGGCTTGCATTTTGCCAGATTTCGTCGTTTTTCGAAAATCTTCAAAAATCCTCAAAATCACGAAAAAGCGTAAGGCTATAGCCTTTGCGTTTTTTCAAAATTTCGACATTTTTCGAAAATGCTCAAAAATCCTCAAAACGATGAAAAACGGCATGCTGTGCAAGACCGTAAGGCTATAGGCTTGCATTTTGCCAGATTTCGTCGTTTTTCGAAAATCTTCAAAAATCCTCAAAATCACGAAAAAGCGTAAGGCTATAGCCTTTGCGTTTTTTCAAAATTTTGACATTTTTCGAAAATGCTCAAAAATCCTTAAAACGATGAAAAACGGAATGCTGTGCAAGACCGTAAGGCTATAGGCTTGCATTTTGCCAGATTTTGTCGTTTTTCGAAAATCTTCAAAAATCCTCAAAATCACGAAAAAGCGTAAGGCTTTTTTCAAAATTTCGACATTTTTCGAAAATGCTCAAAAATCCTCAAAACGATGAAAAACGGCATGCTGTGCAAGACCGTAAGGCTATAGGCTTGCATTTTGCCAGATTTCGTCGTTTTTCGAAAATCTTCAAAAATCCTCAAAATCACGAAAAAGCGTAAGGCTATAGCCTTTGCGTTTTTTCAAAATTTCGACATTTTTCGAAAATGCTCAAAAATCCTCAAAACGATGAAAAACGGCCATGCTGTGCAAGACCGTAAGGCTATAGGCTTGCATTTTGCCAGATTTTGTCGTTTTTCGAAAATCTTCAAAAATCCTCAAAATCACGAAAAAGCGTAAGGCTATAGCCTTTGCGTTTTTTCAAAATTTCGACATTTTTCGAAAATGCTCAAAAATCCTCAAAACGATGAAAAACGGCATGCTGTGCAAGACCGTAAGGCTATAGGCTTGCATTTTGCCAGATTTCGTCGTTTTTCGAAAATCTTCAAAAATCCTCAAAATCACGAAAAAGCGTAAGGCTATAGCTTTTGCGTTTTTTCAAAATTTCGTCGTTTTTCGAAAATCTTCAAAAATCCTCAAAATCACGAAAAAGCGTAAGGCTATAGCTTTTGCGTTTTTTCAAAATTTTGACATTTTTCGAAAATGCTCAAAAATCCTCAAAACGATGAAAAACGGCATGCTGTGCAAGACCGTAAGGCTATAGGCTTGCATTTTGCCAGATTTCGTCGTTTTTCGAAAATCCTCAAAATCACGAAAAAGCGTAAGGCTATAGCCTTTGCGTTTTTTCAAAATTTCGACATTTTTCGAAAATGCTCAAAAATCCTCAAAACGATGAAAAACGGCATGCTGTGCAAGACCGTAAGGCTATAGGCTTGCATTTTGCCAGATTTCGTCGTTTTTCGAAAATCTTCAAAAATCCTCAAAATCACGAAAAAGCGTAAGGCTATAGCCTTTGCGTTTTTTCAAAATTTTCGACATTTTTCGAAAATGCTCAAAAATCCTCAAAACGATGAAAAACGGAATGCTGTGCAAGACCGTAAGGCTATAGGCTTGCATTTTGCCAGATTTTGTCGTTTTTCGAAAATCCTCAAAATCACGAAAAAGCGTAAGGCTATAGCCTTTGCGTTTTTTCAAAATTTCGACATTTTTCGAAAATGCTCAAAAATCCTCAAAACGATGAAAAACGGCATGCTGTGCAAGACCGTAAGGCTATAGGCTTGCATTTTGCCAGATTTCGTCATTTTTCGAAAATCTTCAAAAATCCTCAAAATCACGAAAAAGCGTAAGGCTATAGCCTTTGCGTTTTTTCAAAATTTCGACATTTTTCGAAAATGCTCAAAAATCCTCAAAACGATGAAAAACGGCATGCTGTGCAAGACCGTAAGGCTATAGGCTTGCATTTTGCCAGATTTCGTCTTTTTTTCGAAAATCTTCAAAAATCCTCAAAATCACGAAAAAGCGTAAGGCTATAGCCTTTGCGTTTTTTCAAAATTTCGACATTTTTCGAAAATGCTCAAAAATCCTCAAAACGATGAAAAACGGCATGCTGTGCAAGACCGTAAGGCTATAGGCTTGCATTTTGCCAGATTTCGTCGTTTTTCGAAAATCTTCAAAAATCCTCAAAATCACGAAAAAGCGTAAGGCTATAGCCTTTGCGTTTTTTCAAAATTTCGACATTTTTCGAAAATGCTCAAAAATCCTCAAAACGATGAAAAACGGCATGCTGTGCAAGACCGTAAGGCTATAGGCTTGCATTTTGCCAGATTTCGTCTTTTTTCGAAAATCTTCAAAAATCCTCAAAATCACGAAAAAGCGTAAGGCTATAGCCTTTGCGTTTTTTCAAAATTTCGACATTTTTCGAAAATGCTCAAAAATCCTCAAAACGATGAAAAACGGCATGCTGTGCAAGACCGTAAGGCTATAGGCTTGCATTTTGCCAGATTTTGTCGTTTTTCGAAAATCTTCAAAAATCCTCAAAATCACGAAAAAGCGTAAGGCTATAGCCTTTGCGTTTTTTCAAAATTTCGACATTTTTCGAAAATGCTCAAAAATCCTCAAAACGATGAAAAACGGCATGCTGTGCAAGACCGTAAGGCTATAGGCTTGCATTTTGCCAGATTTTGTCGTTTTTCGAAAATCTTCAAAAATCCTCAAAATCACGAAAAAGCGTAAGGCTATAGCCTTTGCGTTTTTTCAAAATTTCGACATTTTTCGAAAATGCTCAAAAATCCTCAAAACGATGAAAAACGGCATGCTGTGCAAGACCGTAAGGCTATAGGCTTGCATTTTGCCAGATTTCGTCGTTTTTCGAAAATCTTCAAAAATCCTCAAAATCACGAAAAAGCGTAAGGCTATAGCCTTTGCGTTTTTTCAAAATTTCGACATTTTTCGAAAATGCTCAAAAATCCTCAAAACGATGAAAAACGGCATGCTGTGCAAGACCGTAAGGCTATAGGCTTGCATTTTGCCAGATTTCGTCGTTTTTCGAAAATCTTCAAAAATCCTCAAAATCACGAAAAAGCGTAAGGCTATAGCCTTTGCGTTTTTTCAAAATTTCGACATTTTTCGAAAATGCTCAAAAATCCTCAAAACGATGAAAAAACGGCATGCTGTGCAAGACCGTAAGGCTATAGGCTTGCATTTTGCCAGATTTCGTCGTTTTTCGAAAATCTTCAAAAATCCTCAAAATCACGAAAAAGCGTAAGGCTATAGCCTTTGCGTTTTTTCAAAATTTCGACATTTTTCGAAAATGCTCAAAAATCCTCAAAACGATGAAAAACGGCATGCTGTGCAAGACCGTAAGGCTATAGGCTTGCATTTTGCCAGATTTCGTCGTTTTTCGAAAATCTTCAAAAATCCTCAAAATCACGAAAAAGCGTAAGGCTATAGCCTTTGCGTTTTTTCAAAATTTCGACATTTTTCGAAAATGCTCAAAAATCCTCAAAACGATGAAAAACGGCATGCTGTGCAAGACCGTAAGGCTATAGGCTTGCATTTTGCCAGATTTCGTCGTTTTTCGAAAATCTTCAAAAATCCTCAAAATCACGAAAAAGCGTAAGGCTATAGCCTTTGCGTTTTTTCAAAATTTCGACATTTTTCGAAAATGCTCAAAAATCCTCAAAACGATGAAAAACGGCATGCTGTGCAAGACCGTAAGGCTATAGGCTTGCATTTTGCCAGATTTCGTCTTTTTTCGAAAATCTTCAAAAATCCTCAAAATCACGAAAAAGCGTAAGGCTATAGCCTTTGCGTTTTTTCAAAATTTCGACATTTTTCGAAAATGCTCAAAAATCCTCAAAACGATGAAAAACGGCATGCTGTGCAAGACCGTAAGGCTATAGGCTTGCATTTTGCCAGATTTTGTCGTTTTTCGAAAATCTTCAAAAATCCTCAAAATCACGAAAAAGCGTAAGGCTATAGCCTTTGCGTTTTTTCAAAATTTCGACATTTTTCGAAAATGCTCAAAAATCCTCAAAACGATGAAAAACGGCATGCTGTGCAAGACCGTAAGGCTATAGGCTTGCATTTTGCCAGATTTCGTCTTTTTCGAAAATCTTCAAAAATCCTCAAAATCACGAAAAAGCGTAAGGCTATAGCCTTTGCGTTTTTTCAAAATTTCGACATTTTTCGAAAATGCTCAAAAATCCTCAAAACGATGAAAAACGGCATGCTGTGCAAGACCGTAAGGCTATAGGCTTGCATTTTGCCAGATTTCGTCGTTTTTCGAAAATCTTCAAAAATCCTCAAAATCACGAAAAAGCGTAAGGCTATAGCCTTTGCGTTTTTTCAAAATTTCGACATTTTTCGAAAATGCTCAAAAATCCTCAAAACGATGAAAAACGGCATGCTGTGCAAGACCGTAAGGCTATAGGCTTGCATTTTGCCAGATTTCGTCGTTTTTCGAAAATCTTCAAAAATCCTCAAAATCACGAAAAAGCGTAAGGCTATAGCCTTTGCGTTTTTTCAAAATTTCGACATTTTTCGAAAATGCTCAAAAATCCTCAAAACGATGAAAAACGGCATGCTGTGCAAGACCGTAAGGCTATAGGCTTGCATTTTGCCAGATTTCGTCGTTTTTCGAAAATCTTCAAAAATCCTCAAAATCACGAAAAAGCGTAAGGCTATAGCCTTTGCGTTTTTTCAAAATTTCGACATTTTTCGAAAATGCTCAAAAATCCTCAAAACGATGAAAAACGGCATGCTGTGCAAGACCGTAAGGCTATAGGCTTGCATTTTGCCAGATTTCGTCGTTTTTCGAAAATCTTCAAAAATCCTCAAAATCACGAAAAAGCGTAAGGCTATAGCCTTTGCGTTTTTTCAAAATTTCGACATTTTTCGAAAATGCTCAAAAATCCTCAAAACGATGAAAAACGGCATGCTGTGCAAGACCGTAAGGCTATAGGCTTGCATTTTGCCAGATTTTGTCATTTTTTAAAAATCTTCAAAAATCCTCAAAATCACGAAAAAGCGTAAGGCTATAGCCTTTGCGTTTTTTCAAAATTTCGACATTTTTCGAAAATGCTCAAAAATCCTCAAAACGATGAAAAACGGCATGCTGTGCAAGACCGTAAGGCTATAGGCTTGCATTTTGCCAGATTTCGTCTTTTTTTTTCGAAAATCTTCAAAAATCCTCAAAATCACGAAAAAGCGTAAGGCTATAGCTTTTGCGTTTTTTCAAAATTTCGTCGTTTTTCGAAAATCTTCAAAAATCCTCAAAATCACGAAAAAGCGTAAGGCTATAGCCTTTGCGTTTTTTCAAAATTAAAAAATTTTTCGAAAATGCTCAAAAATCCTCAAAACGATGATGAAAAACGGAATGCTGTGCAAGACCGTAAGGCTATAGGCTTGCATTTTGCCAGATTTTGTCGTTTTTCGAAAATCTCAAAATCACGAAAAAGCGTAAGGCTATAGCCTTTGCGTTTTTTCAAAATTTCGACATTTTTCGAAAATGCTCAAAAATCCTCAAAACGATGAAAAACGGCATGCTGTGCAAGACCGTAAGGCTATAGGCTTGCATTTTGCCAGATTTCGTCGTTTTTCGAAAATCTTCAAAAATCCTCAAAATCACGAAAAAGCGTAAGGCTATAGCTTTTGCGTTTTTTCAAAATTTTGACATTTTTCGAAAATGCTCAAAAATCCTCAAAACGATGAAAAACGGCATGCTGTGCAAGACCGTAAGGCTATAGGCTTGCATTTTGCCAGATTTTGTCGTTTTTCGAAAAATCCTCAAAATCACGAAAAAGCGTAAGGCTATAGCCTTTGCGTTTTTTCAAAATTTCGACATTTTTCGAAAATGCTCAAAAATCCTCAAAACGATGAAAAACGGCATGCTGTGCAAGACCGTAAGGCTATAGGCTTGCATTTTGCCAGATTTCGTCGTTTTTCGAAAATCTTCAAAAATCCTCAAAATCACATAGCCTTTGCGTTTTTTCAAAATTTCGACATTTTTCGAAAATGCTCAAAAATCCTCAAAACGATGAAAAACGGCATGCTGTGCAAGACCGTAAGGCTATAGGCTTGCATTTTGCCAGATTTTGTCGTTTTTCGAAAAATCTTCAAAAATCCTCAAAATCACGAAAAAAGCGTAAGGCTATAGCCTTTGCGTTTTTTCAAAATTTCGACATTTTTCGAAAATGCTCAAAAATCCTCAAAACGATGAAAAACGGCATGCTGTGCAAGACCGTAAGGCTATAGGCTTGCATTTTGCCAGATTTTGTCGTTTTTCGAAAATCTTCAAAAATCCTCAAAATCACGAAAAAGCGTAAGGCTATAGCCTTTGCGTTTTTTCAAAATTTCGACCTTTTTCGAAAATGCTCAAAAATCCTCAAAACGATGATGAAAAAACGGCATGCTGTGCAAGACCGTAAGGCTATAGGCTTGCATTTTGCCAGATTTCGTCGTTTTTCGAAAATCTTCAAAAATCCTCAAAATCACGAAAAAGCGTAAGGCTATAGCCTTTGCGTTTTTTCAAAATTTGACATTTTTCGAAAATGCTCAAAAATCCTTAAAACGATGAAAAACGGAATGCTGTGCAAGACCGTAAGGCTATAGGCTTGCATTTTGCCAGATTTTGTCGTTTTTCGAAAATCTTCAAAAATCCTCAAAATCACGAAAAAGCGTAAGGCTATAGCCTTTGCGTTTTTTCAAAATTTCGACATTTTTCGAAAATGCTCAAAAATCCTCAAAACGATGAAAAACGGCATGCTGTGCAAGACCGTAAGGCTATAGGCTTGCATTTTGCCAGATTTCGTCGTTTTTTGAAAATCTTCAAAAATCCTCAAAATCACGAAAAAGCGTAAGGCTATAGCCTTTGCGTTTTTTCAAAATTTTGACATTTTTTGAAAATGCTCAAAAATCCTCAAAACGATGAAAAACGGCATGCTGTGCAAGACCGTAAGGCTATAGGCTTGCATTTTGCCAGATTTCGTCGTTTTTCGAAAATCTTCAAAAATCCTCAAAATCACGAAAAAGCGTAAGGCTATAGCCTTTGCGTTTTTTCAAAATTTCGACATTTTTCGAAAATGCTCAAAAATCCTCAAAACGATGAAAAACGGCATGCTGTGCAAGACCGTAAGGCTATAGGCTTGCATTTTGCCAGATTTGTCGTTTTTCGAAAATCCCTCGCGGTCCCGGGCGGGTCGTTTACACCCGGCTGGAAAAAGACTGGGTCGAAAAGACCTATTCGCAGGACGCCTCGGAGGAGGAGGAGAGGAGGAGGAGGAGGAGGAGGAGAGGCCCGTGCCCCGCAGGCGCGGCCGCCGCCGGGGCGAAGGGGGGAGAAAAGAAGCGAACGCGGCGGGGTCCAAAAGACCCACTTCGCAGGACACCTCGGAGGAGGAGAAAGAAGGAGGAGGAGGAGGAGGAGAGGCCCGTGCCCCGCAGGCGCGGCCGGCCCCCGGGGCGAAACAAAGAGACGAAGAGGCGAACGCGGCGGGGTCAAAAGCCGGGGGTCCAAAAGACCCACTTCGCAGGACACCTCGGAGGAGGAGGAGAAGGAGGAGGAGGAGGAGGAGGTGAGGCCCGTGCCCCGCAGGCGAGGCCGGCCCCAAAAACGAAACAAAGAGACGAGAGGCGAACGCGGCGGGGTCCAAAAGACCCACTTCGCAGGACGCCTCGGAGGAGGAGAAGGAGGATGAGGAGCAGGAGGTGAGGCCCGCGCCCCGCCGGCGAGGCCGGCCCCCAAAAACGAAACAAAGAGACGAAGAGGCGAACGCGGCGGGGTCCAAAAGACCCACTTCGCAGGACGCCTCGGAGGAGGAGAAGGAGGATGAGGAGCAGGAGGTGAGGCCCGCGCCCCGCCGGCGAGGCCGGCCCCCAAAAACGAAACAAAGAGACGAAGAGGCGAACGCGGCGGGGTCCAAAAGACCCGCGGGGTCCAAAAGACCCACTTCGCAGGACGCCTCGGAGGAGGAGAAGGAGGATGAGGAGCAGGAGGTGAGGCCCGCGCCCCGCCGGCGAGGCCGGCCCCCAAAAACGAAACAAAGAGACAAAGAGGCGAACGCGGCGGGGTCCAAAAGACCCACGGGGTCCAAAAGACCCACTTCGCAGGACGCCTCGGAGGAGGTGGAGGAGGGGAGGAGGAGGAGGAGGAGGAGAGGAGGAGGAGGAGGAGGAGCAGGAGTTGAGGCCCGTGCCCCGCAGGCGCGGCCGCCCGCCGGGGCGAAGGGGGGAGAAAGAAGCGAACGCGGCGGGGTCCAAAAGACCCACTTCGCAGGACGCCTCGGAGGAGGAGAAGAGGAGGAGGAGGAGGAGGAGGAGGAGGAGGAGGAGGAGGAGGAGGAGGAGGAGGAGGAGGAGGAGGTGA
>CM076987.1:2297946-2317946 GCA_039105355.1 Benthosema pterotum | reverse complement strand
TGAAGATGTTTCTCTGTGGCCTAGCGATTATTTTTATGGCTTGCAATGCAACACCACTCTGAGCTGTTGTTTGGAGACCGGAACAGTTGACCTTAACCCCGAGGAGGAAACAGAATGAAAAAGAAGAGGAGGCCGATGGAGAAGATCACAAAGTGTATTAAAGCTTTAACCGCGGAACATCATTTACGCACAGACCATCATGTATCCAAGGCGGCAGTGCATAAGTGTGGAATTTACAAAACCCGTGGACAAATTACAATACGTTTGGGTCGATTTATGTGACATACAGCTGAACTTTCCTTCCCCAGTTACACTGACAAATGGGTCAGTTAACATGTTTTACATACCCGTAAGTTCAACAAAGATTTTTTCAAGTGAAACGTATTTGGTCCTACATTTTACACAAAATCTGAAGGACGTGTATGCCCTGCTGACACGCAAACACTTTTCGAGTACATACACCGAGGAACGCGGCCACAAACTGAAAGCGATCGATTCTCTGGCCCAAGCGCCATCGGCTTGGGTAAAAGTTTTGAACCCAGCTGCTCGCGTGCAAGATACAAAATCCGCCCACGAGCAGGAAACCTCTGTAGCCAAGCTGTTCAACGCGTTGTATTATAATATTTACACACTGCTGTCAGATCATAACCAGACGTGGCCCTGTGTGAAGGCTGTCTTGAGTAGGATCGGGGCGCCACTCGGATACAAAGCGCTGTGTGAACAGGCAAGTTCCACGATTCGAGCCACGACCTCCGCAGCGTGCAACACGGGCGCGACGGAAAATGTAAATGTAAATTCGGACGAGATCGAGAAGAAGCAATGGGGCACATCCGTTGTGTGTACAATCGACAGTCAAGGTGCTCTTAAATACACGTCGTTCGACGAACAGGCCCACACTCCTGACGCAGTGCACGGTACAGAAGGAGACCTCTGGTTGCGCGTTACAGTTACTTACACAGGACTCGAAATAACAGTGCGCAACAAATCTCTCCATTCCGCGTGTTCGGTGAAGACGACGTATGACACTTTAATCCTGGCGGCGGTGTGCTGTGGAGCCTTTAATATCTGGACAGATCGTCTCTTACAGCTCTCCAGCGCCACAAGAGCTCTCGAAGGCCAACAGGGGCTTTGTCAGAGGTGCGGTTATCCCTTTTCAGTGGCGCCTCGCGTTTGCGAACCGGTAGCCAAAAGGGTTCCGGGTGTACTACAACTCGATCGAATATTATTAGGCAGTTTATGTACAAGCCTATGTGCTACTGTACACAGAGAGGATGAGTTTTCGGAGTCGCAAAGCAGCAAGCATTGTCTCAATCACAAACGGCTATACGCAGAGAGCCGGGAAGAATATCTCGAAAAACGCCGCGTCGAAGAAACTAACGCAAGCTCAGGCGGACTCAGGTTGCCTCGCGAAGATTATGACACCCCGTGGTGGCTGTGGCAGAAGCGACAGAGAGGCAACACCCCCAACGAGCACGTGTTCAGAAAACATCACTTCTCGTTTCTTGAGAGGAGTCGACGGGAAACCTCAACCACGGACCCGTCACGAAAGTCCAAGTCTGCCAGGTATTGGAGGGCCTTTACATGCAAAGATCTCGGACATCATTCTAGAATCTTTCAAATTAGCGGATGAGGAACGGAACGGAGAGGCTCCGTTTAATAACAACGCGGACTGGAAGGGGGCTATCTGTTCACTTATAAACAATCACAGCAAGGTCACCGCGTGGTTTCGAGAATATGAACTCCAGGCAGGCCCGCAGGGGCTGGGGTTCGAATTGGCTATGGAATTTTGGGCAGCCTACACCGTTGTGCTACGAGACACGTACAGTTACGTCACGGCAGTTACAGAAAAGTGTAAAAAACATACAATCTTTAGATGACGTAAAAACCGCAGACGAGACCATCAGTACCCTGGCTGCTTTTTGCGCCGCACAAAACAAACGTTTGACCGGGCTTTTGACATTCACGGACAATCAAGCCGGGACGGCTGGGACGGCTGAGACCCTGCCTTCTAGAGGGAGGACAGTTACACCGCACGTGGAGTTGGGCAGGACCATAGCGCAAGTGTGCTCGCGATTGACTGAGCTTAAGGCCGAAAAAGAAAACTGTCAGGTTGAACGAGATCTGTGCAGGTCGCAACTGCAGGCGTGCGAACAGGCACGCTCGAAATTGCAAATCGAGTTAGAAGCTGTAAAAAGCCAGATGATAGAATTAAAGACACGCGCAGCTGGGTTTGAGTGTGAGCTAACAGCGTCCCAAGCTGTTATTGACGAACAGCTGTGTAAATACAATTGTCTCGTTGAAGCGCATGAAATCGAAAAAAGCAATTGCGAGCGATCGATGACCGAACTGCTTCACAGGCTCAATGAAAAAAATGATTTGCTGGAACAATCGAGGAGGCAATTTGAGATGACAGCTAACGATGTTCATGTTGAGCAACGTAAGGCTCGTCAGATGATAGAAAAATACACAGACGCGAACAATTCTCTTCAAGTTGAGTTGACGCAGCTCACCGACAGGCTCTCTAGCACGAGTCAACAACTTGAAACCTCTAAAATTGAACTCTGTGCCATGAAAGAAAGCTGTAAAGGAAGAAATCAAACATACAAAGAAGAATCGATGGCTAAAGACGCGATCATCAGCGGCCTACAGAATAAAAACGAACTCTGGCTACAACAGATGAGAAACTCGCAAGATGCACTTGCGCAAAAGACGACTGAACTAGACGCTTTACATGGTTTTTGCGAAGAACTACAAGCGCAAAAAGTTAGCGCTGAAAAGACATTGATCGAGCTTAAGACTTTCATCAGCAAGAAACTGGGTTGTAATGTTCACTTGGACTTTGATTGCAATGTGACAGTTTTATTGGGCCGCATTGAAAATATTCTAGCCAACTGCGTTTTGAAAGAATACGCGATGCCAGTTAGTAGTCACGCCAACGGCAGTGGTCTTTTTAACATGTTAGAACGAAAAATTGTAGATATAGTAAATGCGCTCAACGTTACGCCTGCTAAACGCCCCACAGAGACCCTTCAGGGTTTCAAGAGAAAAAGAAGCGCCCCCACTCATGAGGTTACGTGTACCACTAAACTGAAGAAAAAAGATGAGCAAAATTCCTGTGGAGTTTATACGTTTCAAATTGAACAAACTGAATACATGCCAAAAGAGTTTATAAAATTACCCATATTGTGTAAGGTAAACAACATCATTGTTGTGAAACTTAAAACATTAAAATGCATGTTGGAGGCCTTACAAGTATCAGATGAAGTCGCACTGTCATGCGCTGAACTTGGTGATGTGTGTCATTGCACCTTTGCTAAAAGACTATCAGAAAAACTCAGATGTTCTATTGTGATTCAATGGCAGCATTGCAAGCATTACGAACTCTACGGCACATACAGAAATTGCATCGTTGTGCTGCTGGCATGTGCCAGCAGCAATACTGTGACATACTCTATGATAGCTAAAGTGAAAAACAGACCAATGTACACTTTTGACCTTTGCAGCACACTAATTGGTCTTAATGCCCTGCTCGTGTATAAACATGAATTAAACAACCACCTTCCTCCCCCAACAGATATTGTAAAAATAGAGTCGTTTATGTTGCCCACAGTGGACACGGAACACATTACTCTCAACACTGAGGATTAAAAAAAAGAGGAACAGAGGGATGAGCATTCAGCGTGTTTCACACACACACAGGCTCAGGGGCCTGTGTGGGCCTGTGCGTGTGCGTGCCTGGCACACACACACACACACACACACACACACACACACACACACACACACACACACACACACACACACACACACACACACACACACACACACACACACACACACACACACACACACACACACACACACACACACGGCTTGTCATAAATCAGGGCCTCTAGGCTCTCTCTCTCTCTCTCTCTCTCTCTCTCTCTCTCTCTCTCTCTCTCTCTCTCTCTCTCTCTCTCTCTCTCTCTCTCTCTCTCTCTCTCTCTCTCTCTCTCTCTAAATGTACTGTCTGCTTATTTTAGATCTACTGTTTGTCCTTTTTTTCCTCAGTTGTAACTTTAAATGAATTTATTGTATGAATTTATTGTAGAGTCACCACTGGCCTAAATGTTTATGTTATAGGTGACTGTCACATTATTTTAAAAAAGACAAATTATTGTTGTATTATATTTTATTTACTTTAACAAAAATAAAAATAAAAAAGTGTTACATAACATGACATACAGAATCGAAGCAAACATTTTTATGTCTACACTGTTATACCTTTTTTATGTATATCATATAACATGAAACACAGTATGACGACGATACATTGAACAGCTGTTGTTAAAAAGTCAGTTATCGCTTTTGAGACATTGCAGATCTTGAAAAACACTTGTTCTGAAAGAACGCATCCACACATCACAATTTCATCCAAAACCAGCAGGTTCTTGCACTGTCACTCTGTGGCGCTATGCAATATACACATAATATAAAGGAAATGTTACAAACAAAACTATTAAACAAACTATTGTTATATTCATTACTCAGCGTAACATGGACTGTAATATATATATATGAATGAATGAATGAAATTTTTATTTAACAGAGATGAGAGTTATTGCACAAGTCAAGTACACACTGCTACAAAACTGATAACAGCTTGGAGAATTACAGTACAATTCAAGTACAACTGCATCAAATCTGAAAAAGCTGATTGGACACACTAGTTAAGCATACACTTGTTTACAATAGTGGCCAACTTGTTCATTTCATAGAGGCATTCAAATACCGTACATACAAAACAACTACTTCAGTAAAAACAGAAGCAGTAAATCATGGAGGCAAAATCATAGTGGAGGTAAAAAGGGAAAAGAGAAATGTACAAAGAGGAGAGGCGGGGTGGGGAGTGGGAGGGGAGGGGGACATTGCAGATCTTGAAAAACACTCGATCTGAAAGAATGCATCCACATGTTTCACAATTTCATCCAAAACTAGCAGGTGCATCTATTTTACTACATCTATGTACTTAGATAAACACGTTCTAGATGCGCAACCTGTTTCTGGCAAACGTCGCATGTTTCAGTGCATGATGGGCAGAAGAGATGTTGACATGAACTGACCCATGTTTTTTCTCTGCGGCAAGTGCCACAGCGATATATCTGGCGTTCGTCTAAACGTAGAGCCACCGGCTCAGATTTTTGACAGAGGCCACATCTTAGGGGTGCTATACGGCCCATACAGCCAGAGCACATGATATGTTTACAGCATAAATAATAATCGCTTGTCTTGTAGCAGATCTGACACGCGAAAAGCTGACCTTCTCCATCCTCACGACTCTCTTCGTCTTCTTCGTCTTCTTCGTCAAGATCGAGGTATGTCTGGGGTCCTGAAAATGGACAAAAATGTAGTTAACAAATGGGTAAAACAAACACAAACACAAAAATCAAAAGTGTTTCATGATTTCGACGGTATTAAAACAATGAACCTCAAAGCTTTATTCCTTTACTCACTTAGCGATGCATTTTTCACGTGTCTGACTTGGCCGGGGTACTCATCATCCAGCGTTGTGTAGCTCTCGCTTGAGGTTCGCATCAGGCAACTCGTGGTCTCGGTGAAACGCCCATCACGGTTGATGATGTCACGCATTTGGTCGGTGTCACTGTCGTAGTACAGCACGCACTTCACCGAGGGTCCGTCTACATCTTCAAATTCCCTGTTCTGCCAAGGGTGATATCTGTGGCTGAAAGCCTCAGTTTTAGCCGTGAGTGACATGTAGCGCTGGGAGCTGTAAGTTTTTAAACTGCGGTGGCGAAATGATTGACGGTAGTCGACGAGGTTGACTATGAAAAATTTCATTTTGTGGGCATTCAATGCTGAACAGGGAGCGTTGGCTGAGACATTAACGCGTTTAGAGTCTACAGAACAAGATCTAAAGCCGTGTTTTTGCAGTAGCTGGTATATGGTCTGGGGCTCATAACATCGGACTACACAACCAGACCTCGTGTCGCCAGCCACCTTCGCGTAGTGAAAATGAGGCACCTGTAAAGAAGAAGAAAAAAAAAGAAAAATTAGAATCTTTTACTTTTCTATACAACAGAGTCCACATCTGAATGCATTTTGCCACACAACCCCCTGTTTGTGCGTGTGCATGCAATAGGCTACATTAGTTTAGACTTTAATGTTAGACAGACAGACAGACAGACAGACAGACAGACAGACAGACAGACAGACAGACAGACAGACAGACAGACAGACAGACAGACAGACAGACAGACAGATATAATGTGGTTAATCTCTTGACATCTCGTGTGTGTGTGTGTGTGTGTGTGTGTGTGTGTGTGTGTGTGTGTGTGTGTGTGTGTGTGTGTGTGTGTGTGTGTGTGCCCGCCCCCACCCCCTGCGTCTGAGCCTCTGTGTGTGAAACAGCAGGAGCGATGCACACACTGAATGCTCCTCACACACAGCTACATATTTGTTTGCTAAATGTGTAGCCTATACATTCTTAAAAAAATAGGAAAACGTTTATACTCACATGTGCTGCTCGAAGTCTCCTGTAAGTGTCCAAATCAGCCAAAATGACCTTTGGGCTGATCAAAGACCAGCCCAAAGACTTGAGGAACTTTTGTTTGACGTCGATGTGTTCATAAAAACTAACATGTGTTGTCATCGCCGCACGTGACATTTTGTTTGTACCGCTAATTGGCAATTGAGGAATTATCAGATTCTCAAATTCGTCATAATCTGTTAAATGCAGCTTACTCCACCCATCATTTGCGTTGAATCTGATTTCTCTCAAAAAATCGTCAAGCCTAATAACGATGTGAGCTACATCTTAATCTATATATGTTAAACTGTCTCGCAAAACTCACTTTGAGTAATCTTCTTCGTCCTATTGGTATTATTTTACCTTCACATTGTTGACAGTTTTCTCGATCTTCTTCTCAAAAACTAGACTATCACCAAGCGAACGACGGGCGATAATCACGGTAATTTTCTCGACAGTATTAATGTTAACATGTTCCCATCTAGTCAAAAACCAACTTAGCGCTTTTGTCGCTCCTATGGGGCGTGCGGCCCCGGTTCACCAATCCACCTCAAACAGACTGTGAGATCTTCCATCGCGTTGCCCCTTCTGACACTACTTGTCTGACGTTTTTTTTAAACCTGTCAGCGGAAGGAAAAAAAAGAAAAAGATATAAAATGTGTTTTCCAGAGTTTGTCACAAAGACGGGGGTCACAGAGGGGTCAAAGTGGAAAACGAGAGTGACGGCACTAAATTTAAACTACTTGGAAAAACAAAAAACACACACGCACGCATACCACGCACGCACACGCACACACACACACACACACGCACACACACGCACACACGCACACACACACACGCACACACGCACACACACACACGCACGCACACAGGCACACGCACACAGCACAGGGACACGCACACACACGCAGAGAGAGAGAGAGAGAGAGAGAGAGAGAGAGAGAGGAGAGAGAGAGAGAGAGAGAGAGAGAGAGAGGAGAGAGAGAGGAGAGAAGAGAGAGAGAAGAGAAGAGGAGAGAGAGAGAGGGAGAGAGACAGGGAGAGAGACAGGGAGAGAGAGACAGGGAGAGACAGGGAGAGACAGGAGAGACAGGGAGACAGGGAGAGACTATGTGAGAGAGGTCTGTGGGTATGTGTGCCTGTGTATGAGTGTGGTGTGGGTGAAAGATAGAGAATGATGCGCATAAGATGGTGTGTTCTAGGCTACTGTATGTTGTACTACACAAAATACATGTTTGTTTTTTGTTGTTGCAAATGTTAATGTTAAAGGGGAACTCCACCCATTTTTAACATTTTAATATTTAATTAATATACCTTAACCTTAGAGATGTTGTGTGGACATGATAAAAAGTCCCCCCCCTGCAGGTTTCTTTAGGTCACTATTATGATGTGATATACAATAAAAAACAAATACAACAGCCCGCATTTGCATGTAAATGGGGCCTCTAGTGGACAGACGGAGTATGAATGAGGAATAGCCCTATATTCCACACACGCACACACACACACAACACACACCACACACACCACACACACACACACACACACACACACACACACACAACACACACCACACACACACACACACCACACACACACACACACACATTTGATACATTTATTTATGTTCACATTTTACAACAGAAATTCTTGAACATAAACAGTAATAGATGCACATTCAAGCACAGAACCTCATTGTTATGCCTGATCAGTCTAGGGATACAGGAAGCAGCGTCTCCTCATATGTGACGGCTGCCTATTATCACAGATATTGAGCAAAGTTTTGCTAGGGTTTTGGCTTTCGGCTTGGGGATTCCTGCCGTCTGCAGACCCCTTACAACCAGTCTATGGACATTGCCAAGACTTCCAAATATAAACACAAGTAGTTTACACTTGTACCCAAGTCGTTCGATCTCCTTTCTGAGGGGTTCGTATTTTAAAACCTTAGCAAGAAATGCCTCCTCCAGACTATAGTCAAACGCACAGCCTACTTCTAGGATGGTAACTTCTCTGCTGTCTTCATCAACAACAACAACATCTGGTGTATTAGCTGTCACATTTGAGGAGATGTCAATTTCATTATTGCACAGTGTAAACATGTTTGATGAAACCCTTGTGTGAGTATAAACAGAAGAAGGTGAGATGTATAGAAGCATGTCCTTAACTATTATGTCAACAATTCTATCATGCCTGGAAATATACATCCCTTTGTATACATGACAGCCATTCAGAATATGTGACAGTGACTCTATGGTTGGGATGTTGTCATGGTACAGGCAATGAGGAGAAAATGAGTTGGGGTACCACAGAGAGAGATTGAGTTGGTAGGAAGGACCTGTAGTCTGGCTTTAACTGTAAATGTGAGAATGTCCTCATCAACTGTGTGATTTTTGAATATTGCATGGGAAACTGTGTGGTCTGCTGTGGGGATGCAAGCTAACTTTCCCTGTAGTGTTAAACCAGTCCAGTGTTGTTGCTGTCTCTGTTGTTGCAGCCCCACCATGTACCCACGTGTGTTGGCTGGTGATACATGGTGTACACACACACACACACGCACACACACACACACACACACACACACACACACACACAGCACACACGCACACACACACACACACACACACACACACACACACACACACACACACACACACACACACACACACCACACACACACACACACACACACACACACACACAACACACACACACAGGCACACGCACACACACACACGCACGCACACAGGCAGAGCAGAAGGCACAGGGACCGCAGAGACAGCAGAGAGAGAGAGAGAGAGAGAGAGAGAGAGAGAGAGAGAGAGAGAGAGAGAGATGAGAGGATGAGAGAGAGAGAGAGAGAGAGAGAGAGAGAGAGAGAGAGAAGAGAGAGAGACAGACAGAGACAGAGAGACAGACAGACAGACAGACAGGACAGACAGACAGGACAGACAGGACAGACAGAGTGCGTGTGTGTGCACGCGAAAAGGCCCGGAGTGTTAAAACAGACAGACAGAGAGAGAGATGGATCAATTTGGGTTAGTGAATATACAAAACAGTTTTACGTTTTAAAGGTGACATATGCTATGATACAGATTTTAGTGAAAGTGACAATAAAGTCTTAAGTACACTCACTCCAGGGTCTCTGCGTCTTCTCTGTATCTTCTAAGACAGCCAGTATGTGAAACGTCTAACTCTCACAGAATCCCCTGAGTTTTAAACAAACCCCGGCGGATTTTTTGTCGCCGGGGTCCAGCCGACAAAAAAGTCCGCCCGATTTCGGCGGAGTTTCTCGGCGGACTTTCTCGGAAAAGCAGTTGCATAAAAATGCAGCTGTACTTTTATCCATTTCACGAGCACCCAAAGCCCCAGACACAAAGCCATGTGCAGTAATATGTTTCGCTGAAGGAGTGCTGAGTTTTTTTTTTAGGAGGTGTGTCTTACTAGTTTGATGAAAAAAAAAAAGGAACAACATGCTTTGGCTTTTCGAGGAGGAGCATATTTTGGGTGACATGGACCCACATATATAAAGTTACAGGAGACTTACGGAATTCTTTGTGAACATTTAACAGCAAGAAGCATGACACATAGTTAGAAATGTGTGAATTTTTTTCTGTTTTTTTTTAACCTATTTTTTTCTAACAAAAAAAAAAAACATAATAATTACAGAGACCACTGGATGGCTAATCGGTTACCCTACCTTCCAGGTCACCATGCGTACAATCGACCTCCTCGTGAAAAAACAAGATTCAAACGATGGGAATATAATCACTCGCTTTATGTATCTCCATATGCATTCGACCGATCACATCGCCATGGAAGACCAGAGCAAAGACCATCAAACACGTGGGTTGATCGAAAAGGAGACAATAGGCATAACACTCACGGGGAGAGTTACAAGAAAGATTTCAGGCTACAGTCTGAAACACACAGGTTAACAGAGACTTCCAACCGTGGTTCCTTCAAACAGCAAAGGCCGCATTATGTTAGGAGATCGAGTTGGGGGAGCCCACAGTCTCAACCAGCGTAGCATCTACACAGAGAAACAAACAAGACAACTTTACGCGAAACACTTTGATTTCCAATAGGTTTCCATCGAGTTCCACGAATCGGAAGGACTACAAAACAGCTGCAACTGCAACATTTGAAGACGAGAGTAGCGAAACGTTGTCTGTGGTGGTCCAAGACAAAGTCAGGCACTCGACCGTTAAGCCCAACTTACCTGAGAGAGATGACACAGAGATGTACGACAAAACACGTGTGTCTGTCCACGAAAGTCCACGAAAGTCTAAAGGTAAACGCGCCGGCACTTACATTAAAAAAGAACACACGCTACGCTACACAGCCAACACACCGAACCTGATCAACGCACTGAGTTGAGTCTACCGTTGCTTGATAGGAAGAGAAAAGCATTTTATGAGACACCACAAAGCTCAAAACACCCGCTGAATAAAAAACGCCAATGGTTAGCGGAGAGAAACTTAAAGATTAACAAGAGAGGAGCCAATTATGCAGATACTAGTCAAGAAAGCGATAGTGACAGTGATCGTGAAAGTTTGACACC
Organism: Benthosema pterotum; assembly: GCA_039105355.1. Classification (NCBI taxonomy): domain Eukaryota; kingdom Metazoa; phylum Chordata; class Actinopteri; order Myctophiformes; family Myctophidae; genus Benthosema; species Benthosema pterotum. Next base: position 2,306,853 of record CM076987.1, on the reverse strand, counting down.
AGCAAAGAAGAGATGTTTCAAAGAGTCTAGCGGCTCGGACGTTTCAGGTGAAAGCGAGAAGGAAAAGCGCAGCAAGATAAAATCCAGCCAGCGGTCTCCCGTAACTCCTGATAGTGAGCAGCGACCTAGCAGTAAACCTAGCGTCGAGTCCAACACGTCTAATTCTAAGACACCTGTCGCAACAACGCAAGACTCTAGTTCTAGCAGACCAAAAGAACGTGTATATTACCAACAGAACCAGCGTGTGTCTTCTCTCGATGCGAGTTCACCTCCGTGCCAGATAAATAAAAAAGGAGCAAATTGTGCTGATACCTATGACAACAGCGGAGAATACCGGACGAGAGAAGCTCGGAAAATGAAGAGGCACGCGAAAAGCGCAGTAAGGACGGTAAGGGTCATCGTGGGATGAAGATGCAATCCAGCAGTAAAGCTAAAAGCCCTAGCGTCGATTCCACCAGCTCTAATTCTAAGACACCCTGCGGCAACAAGACAAGGCTCTAGTTCTAGCGCGCGTCACAGATCGAAAAAAAAACGACCACACGAGCAACAGATCCAGAGTGGGTCCTGTCCTGGGGAGAAATCACCGCCGTACCACAGAGAAGACGGTGGCGAAAGTCTTCTGATCTCCAAGTTGCAGAAGAAGAAATGGAGTACAGACAGCGAATTGCTAGAAAGAAAACGAGAAACCCGAAAAAGAAGCGTGCTGTTGTGCACAGTAACACCGATGGAGAAGCAGAAGATGATTTTGCAGAAGAAGCAGAGACAGAAGATGTAAACGCAGATGTAAACGCAGAAGAGACTGAAGTTCCTCATTACGCTAGAAAAAGACACGCCTCTGGTCTTGGGAAGAAAATGACAAAAAAGAATCCCCGTGTAAAAGAGAGACCAAAGGGTGAAGACAAAGAACAGCATGCATCGCCGTCTTTCCAGGGACTCGAAAAAGGACGTGAAGACGCTACCATTGACCAATTTAAACTGTCAACCGAAAACAGAAAGATCGCTTTGCCCCGTACCACGCCAGACCCGAGAAGGGTCGAGATCAGAAGCGCGTTCGCCTGAAACGGCATAAAACGCTCGTGAGAAAAGAAGGCTGCTGGTGAAAAAAGTTATCTCGATCCTCCAAAACCCTGAACTCTCGCCTCGTAACGGTCGCCCTACCGGGGTTATTACCTACGGGTCGGTTGAAAACCCAACCTGTGAAGACCGAGGATCTGACAAGGAATCCGGCAACAGACAGGGCATCAATTTCGAGCTATCGGACAACAATGCGGACAACGGCCCCGAGGATCCTGACAGCGACTCGGGGAGCAGATCAGACAATGAGCCAGAGCCCTCTGACCGCACATGCGGCCTCTCTAAGGACAAGAGTTCGCACGTGCACACGAGCGCTCAGAAACCGAGAGAGATCGCTCAGGAATCGAAGCATGCAATACTCCGATCACTAATCACTCACACCACAACCAAGACCTTCCTTCTAATATCGAGCAGGAGGAACCGTCTGACCACGATTCGATCAGGATGACAACCAAGAACACCAAGGAGACCTTCAGTCCTCACACCGGGCGGTTCCCCTAAGCCAGAAGTTTCATCGACTGTCACCATAAACTCTGAATCTGTACCGCTCGGGGGGTTGGTATCCAGCTGCCATCCGAGGTACAGGCGAACGCCACCTCGGTTCAAGACTCATCGGAGGATGTACCACAAGCTCCGCGTGATTTTCCGGCAGCTACGAGTCAACAGATATCGTCGCAACATGTATTGCGATGGTTTTACCGTCGGAACAAGGACAGTTAAGTCAAGAGCAGTTAAGCCTCAAGCAGGTACGTGAAGAGCATCAGCTTCAACCAGCACAACAACAAGAGGAACAGCTTTATGCATTAATGCAAGGAGGCTCTTATACAACGTTTGTCCCACAAGCTCGGGCAGACAGTGACTTCATCACTCCCTTCTACGATGACTTCTTACTATCCCCACGTAAATTGGTAAGAGTAACATCTATACACATCACTGGTCCAAATTGAACATTTTCTACACTTTTCTACATTTCTCGCATCTCGATTTCTTTTTTCTTGTCATAGGTATGGAGACAGCGGCGCCTTCTCTGATCCATTTCAGCATAACATTCCTAATACATCAGGGTTGGTGGCAACCCGATGCCGCAACACAACCAGCGCATCACTAAAGCTGAGCATGCAGAGCAACAGAGGGCTCTAGATTTATCCTGTTGAATGATGATAGTTCCTATCAGCATACGCCTGCTCAAGCGCTGCAACTTCAGCCGCAGCAGCAACTCGTGGAATCAGATGACGAATCTACCGTAAATGACTTGGGAGCGCAAAAACGCCTCAATGCTGAAAGAGAAAGTTGACATTTTGGTACTTCTCAAATGCAACACTTGCAATCAACTGTTTCAAAATACAATACTGTCAGAAAAAGAATTCATGATTGATCTAAACAGAGCAATACAATGTACGTGCCAATGTAATATTTGCAAAATGTGTTACAGTGTTAAAAAATGGCTGTGAAACACACAAAGTGATCTCTCAAAGGGTCCCGTTAATTCTGGTATAGTTCATCTGATGGAAGAGTTCGAGGTGCAACACGATTTGACTGACATCACAGAGCCGGCTGACACGGGCCCCTTTTATCATTACGACCAAGATCTTCTTGATAAAACTACCGCAGCCATCGCTGGACCTGAAATGGACTTGACTCAAGGTAATTTGTTAAAAACTGCACGATGACGTTTGTTAAGGTTATGCAGTTGCATGCACATCTGTTTGCGGAGTTATAAAAATGCGTGTGTGTGTGTGTGTGTGTGTGTGTGTGTGTGTGGTGTGTGTGTGTGTGTGTGTGTGTGTGTGTGTGTGTGTGTGTGTGTGTGTGTGTGTGTGTGTGTGTGTGTGTGTTTTCTTTTTCTTTTACAGCTTACTGCAACATAATGAACATGAAAGACGGCAGCGCATTCATGTACTGGAAGAATCATTTCCTTCCGAAGCGCTACGCTGAAAAATATGTCTGCATCTCACACGTCCCGGGTTCTGGGATCATGTAATGGTTGGTCAACATAAGCCGAAATCTGCTACCACTATGTTTGTAGAAGATAGGATCATGACCAAGCTGTTTGATGTCACCATGGAAGACAAATACTCATTTCACTGGTGTTGTTTTGTGCTGAAGCGTGATATCTTTCTGTGCACATGGCTTTTTAGCAAACAGAAAAATGGTCTAGGGAAATTCCTATGTCTTACAGAAAACAGAGTCAAGCACATAGCTAAATCAGACAACTTTAAGACATGCTCTTTTATCTGATGACATGGTTTCAAGTGCATTATGGCACAAACACGAGAAGTTTGAAGTTGATTCTTGACAATGTGCGTTACAAGGATGACACTATGGTTCACGTGCTTCTACGGTTTGTAAAAGGCTATGGTGTGGAAAATGACTATAATGTTTCCATAAAGAAAGCCAAGAAAGACGTCTCTTATACAGTTAGCCACAAAGTTGGAAATGGCCTCATAACGTTTTCTCCTGAGCACAACACAGGGGAAACGGTTATAAATCTGGTAGAGGAATTTAACGACTTTCACGATTTACAGGTTTCACAGACTTCAGTGTGGCCAATCCTTCATACAAGCACAGAGATGCTTTACAATTAATGAGGGAATACAAGTCGAATCATGAGCACAAACGCTGTTGCATCAAGTGTTGCATCAAGCCTGAAATTAAGCATTTGCCATTCTTGTTTCTGCGTTCTATGTATTTTGTTACATTTTGTGCTTTTTCCCCCATAACACCTTAAAAGGTGTTCGTGTAGTTCATTTCACATTTCACGTGTTTTAAGTCTATCTCACTTTGAAATGTATACGGGGTTTTATATGTAACCTTTTCATTCCATAAAGGTTATTTTCTGTCATTGTTAAATAAAAGTTTTACATGACGAAAAAAATGCTGTAACATTACTCAGGCAACGAAAACTGGATGTAATAAAAGCTGTTTTTATTATTAAAGTTTATCAACACATATTTCTATACATTTATGCACTGTTTGCCTGCATAAGCTTTAAGTGTGTAGTACCTCTGCTGTCTAACTATATCTACCTCTAAGACAGCTGTTAACTACAAACCTGTCCAAACGCCTGTTTTTTATGTAACCTTTACACCGTTTGCCTGCATAAGCTTTGGACGTGTACCTTTTTTACGTCTACAATGTTATACCTATAAGCTTTTTATATATGCAAAATTTAAAAAAAAGTTTTTTTTACATTCTATTGATTCGTTTTGACTCTATGTAGTATACCTCTGCTATCTAACTATATCTACCTCTAAGACAGCTGTTAACTACAAACCGTCTAAACGCCTGTTTTTATGTAACCTTGGCAGCTCGAATAAAGACATCTTTATATTGAAACGTTTCGGTTTTGTCAGTTTTATTCACCTGTTCATTTTTAAGGAAAACACACAGGCTTAATGATGGCAAACGTACACACCGTAGCTTCTGTAAACAAAGCCCACCACTCATACAGATATCGAACAGCCATGGCCTAGCACTAGTAAGGCTGAAACATTTTCCTCAAATGGGGCTCTCTTCGTTTGACAAAACATAGTGTTGTGAGCAAATACTGCAGCTCTGAGCTTAAATACGGGGAAGGGGATTTTCATGTTTCGTTCCACGTAAAACTGGGCAGGTAGAGTAGGAGCAGACAGCAATTTTAAAACACAAAACCACAGCAGCTGCAGCCGAGGTTCCCCCTTTTTTTTTCTTTCAGAAAAAATCTGACTCGTTTTCAAAAATATTTCCCCGTACTTTCTTTCCTTCTCTTTTCACGCATGCAGCTCAGCCGCTGTCAGAGCAACAAATATTTCTCGTTTTGAGATTTTTTTTTAATAAAAAAAAAATCTAAGAAAACGATCAATGTTTTTTTTTTAAGTGTACTTTAGGAAAAAAAATACACTTCGTTTTCTTTCTTTTGTCTTTTTGTCCTTTTCCTGTTCTAATGGCCATCTACGAAACACCTCCAATTGAACAACTCACATTGGACTTGCAATCGTCTTAGACCTCAAGTAAAAATTGGTACCGTTGTTGCAGCAATAAAAACATACACAAAACGTTTTCGTTCGAATCTTTATTGTTGGGTGAAAATAAACTCAGCGTCAGTGACCACATTTGTTTTCAACAGTAAAGGCTAGAACGGTTCCGTCGCATAGGGAGCTTTTCAGTTGACAAAACACTTCGGGATAGTGCTTTGAGAAAATACTACAGCTCGGAGCTTAGCTCTGGAGTGGACCCTTTTGTGAATAGGGCACGGATATTGAGATTGTTGTGACGCTTGAACTATGTACAATCCACCAGTAGACTGGTTCACCGTTACAGGCACTTTCCACAGCTGGGACAGCCGTTCGGCTTCTTCTTGAACATGAGCCACCTTCGGGCAGCTGTTTGTCACAGCTTGCGCGAAACTTGTGCGCTGACGAGTTGATCTCAGGACTGTAGCAAAGGCGGGTCCGAGCGTGGTGACGTCCGATTGCACAGGGTTCGAAGACAACCTACGGCAACGCTGTGAACGTTTTCATTACCCGTCTCTTGTACATTGCGACGGTTGATTGTCGTGATGTATTCGAATCTGGTTTTCTCTTTGTAGCAGTTAGGCAACCTAACACATTTTCTAACGACGTAAGGAGCTTTATCTACGGCCCGACTGTCTTGAACTCACATCTGAGAGCTTGTAGAGTACAACCGTTTCGTCAACTTTCAGTTGACACAAGCCGCACTGCTCCTTCTTGTAAGACAATAACAGTGGCTCAACGAAACCTGCTCAATTTTTTTTAGCAGTGTGTCGTACACCGATATGTCTGTCTCGCTGCACAGCTCAATGGGCAGATACCACAGTAGCCTGAGACTGATTTTACAAGATCCGCTGGTACAGGCGCTCGCATGTACACCAACACCTTCCCGAGGGCTTTGGCTACGTCAGCTGCGGCTGTCTGATCGCACTTGCCGCCGCCCTGCTCTGTCGTTAAAGAAATGAGAGATTCGGTGATGATGGCAATCACACTGGCGCAGATGATTTTAGACACATAGCGTTTTTTGTCATTTGAAGCTTTGGCGAAAAGGCATCTTTACAGCCCGTGCAACACTTTAGATCCACATCCAAGTTCAGCCTGCTCACGGGCCGTCCCGGTAAAAATACCTCGTTGTAGTAGCACACAACCCCCCTTTTCATAGAAGCCAGACATCCTCTGGACGTGATCACATAGCTTCTGCGCACTTTTCCCTCCGCGGAATCCCACGCGTCTTGCATGAGCAACACTGGGTTTACAGCACCCCAGCTGTTCCTAGGCGGCAGACCCTGTAGTTCTTTGGAATTACGCGATACACAATAAGTTACCAGATCCTCGAACGTGACTGACGCGCTTACGTGCACAATGTACAAAACCTTCGTCCGCACACTTATCCGTGAGCGCCCCGGGCAAATTGTTGAATTCCGCAACGTGGTCTGCCACAGAGATTTCCTCGTGTCTCGTGCTCAAGCTCGGGTTCGATGCGCTTTCGACCGTCGGTGGACATTTCCCCCCCTCTTCGGTAACTTTTGCGTCGCTTTGCTCTGAGGACGGTCGGCCCTCCGATGACCACTCGAAGCGAGAGAATCATCTCCTGCTCTCAAGCTCGCGTTCGATGCGCTTTCGACCGTCGGCGGACAAGTCCCCCCCTCTTCGGTTTCTTTTGCGTCGCTTTGCTCTGATATGTCGGCCCTCCGATGAGCACTCGGAGCGAGAGAATCGTCTCTCGCGCTCGATGCGCTTTTCGACCGTCGGAGGACAAGTTTCCCCCTCTTCGGTTCTTTTTGCGTCGCTTTGCTCTGAGACCTCGGCCCTCCGATGACAACTCGAAGCGAGAGAATCTTGTGTCACGTTCCACCTGCTGAACACGAGGCGGGTCTTGTCGTTAAAGGTATTCTGTGTATTTTCTCGTGCGCTTTGGCACCGGTAGCCAGATGTCCCTCCGTTTTAATAAAACTTTGAACGTTTCTGGCACGGGGAGCAGATCTGTCTTGTCGAGAGTAATACAAACCCAGGGCTCGGCTGAAGAGAGGATAATGGTGCATGATGTCGTATCCAATGTCCAACATCTGTGACACGCTGTGTGTGAACAAGCAATAGAGCTGTTCTCCAGCTTCAAATTCCGGGTCATTCGCATGGGTTCCTATCAACGTACAGAAAAACGGGACATGAAACTCCTTTCTCTCTGCAGAGCTTTAAAAGTCTTTTCTGCAAGAGAACACTATTCGCACTACCCTCATCGGTCAGAAAGTTAAAACTTTTTCCTTGCGCGAACTGTTTGCTCGCGGACGCCTGCAGTGAGAAGCAAATTAAAGATTTCAGGGTGACACGGGGTAATGCTGAAACGTGCTGAGAAACGGAATAGCTTTCAATACACTCGCTTCTTTCCATGACAGTTCTTCCTGACATGCGTTCAAAAAGTACCAACAATCGGGGGCTGTGCTTTTTGTCAGATACACGACCTGTCGCGCGAGTCATTGGTACGTACATTGTCAGATTTGTCTCTCCCGACCCCGCGGGCTTTTTATCGTGGACGGTTTTTGAGAGGCCATGATAACATTTGTCTACTATGTCTTTGGAGCGAGCGCTTATATAGGCGTTCGCGCGGCGCAGGCTCTGTCCCGTGAAATATTTAGATTATTAATGTTCATTAACCGCTCGTCGGTTCTAAACTTTGCTTGCTTTGGGCAAAGTGTGGACGAACGAGATGCAACCCACGACCCTTCAGTTATTGGTGGTCTTACGCGGACACTCGAGGAAACTGGTAAAACGTCGGCTTACTGGTCGCTCCACTTTGGTGGTATCCGGAGCTGCTTTGTTGGCATATAAGCTATGTAAGCGCAGCGCAAAAACTACTCATCATCATCGGTCACCATCTACGCTCCAGTCATGTTCTTGCCAAGAACTTCTCGGTCGTGGAAGAGGGTGTTGTTGTACACACAGACCCAGTCATGCTACAAACCCACGAAGTCTGACTCTGTTCGGCGCATCGAGCTGCAACCAACAGATCAGACCTTCTGTGGAGGAGAAACCCCATGATTGCAGGTTAAACCGTGGAGCCAGTGTTACGGCGCAACCCAGCCAAGCAGTGGCCATTTAGTTAAAATCTGTGAGTATCGGTCGTGTGAAACTAACACGAAAAAAAAGGCAAAAAAACAAAAAAATATTGTGTGTTGGATTAACATTCATTTTTATTTATTTATTTATTTTTTTTTAACAGGATCCTGAACCTATGACTCAACTTCGACCAGACAGACTGACTGGAAGGGGAAATGATGAGAAGAGGAAAACAGAAAAAAAAAACGGCTTTTGAACGGCCTTGCAGCTTACAGACCTTGGGAGAGGGGACACTTCGTTGAAACTGAGATACGACGTTGCGGGTCCCACGGGGCTCAGCTCAGAGCAACAAGCGTCTTTTGTTTCAGGAGGTGGCCTTGGAAAAAGCAGGAACCACAGCACTGATAGACCCGTGAGCTCTCAGACTTTGCGAAAGAAGAACTTTGTAACTGTAGATGTGAACGTGCGCGGCCACCGCAGGGATCAGCTGCTGTCAGAGCAACAAGCGGAGGAGTGAGAGGGAGAGGGGGAGGGGGTTAGGGGGGGGGTAGAGAAAAAGAACTGGGAAACCTTTGAGAAAAAAAAGAGTGAAAAAAAAGGACAGAAAGGTTGCGGGAGAGGGGGTAGGGGGGTAGAGAAAAAAGACTGGGAAGTTTTTGAGGAAAGAAAAGAGTGAAAATAATCTACCAAAGTTTTCCTGTGGCTACGTGGGGAGTTAGCCTTGCAGATTGGTCTTTGAAAAAGCAGGAAAATGCCAGCACTGATAGACCCGTGAGCTCCTCAGGAAGAA
>CM076987.1:2185567-2297446 GCA_039105355.1 Benthosema pterotum | reverse complement strand
GTTCTGTCCAATAGACAAGAGGGCCCCATGTGTTGTTTTGATTGTATCTGTGTATGTGTAAGAGGGATACAGAGAGAGAAGAGTCAAGTATCAAGTAGGCCCTACTGTAAAATCCGGATTATAATAATATATAAGAATATAGGCCGCATCGGCAAATTTAGGGGAAAAAAAAATCAATTGTGTACATATACAAGCCGCACTGGATGTTAATTAATTACCATAAGTAAGGTAGCCTAATTACCATATGTAAGGGTTCTTGCAAAGATGAGTTGTCGGCAACGAAATGCTGTTTGAGAAGCATCTTTTATTATTTTAAACGACTTCAAGAAAAAAAATGCATTTGTAGGCTATAACTCATTCAAGTGTTTTCATTTAGTGCACAGAAACGTTGTCTGTGCCGTGAACTGTATTGTTTCAGTCATACACGTGCAACATTGAAACTGCACGTTGCTGTATGTAATTAACGCTTAGCTCCGACGGACCCCACTCTTGCTCCTTCCGTCCTCCTCCGCTCCGAGATGGGGTCCGTTGATTACCCGGTTAATTCTTCTGGGCGAGGCGGCCGGTCCGGTACAAAATGCAAGTCGCATGTACTCACTTAGGTCCTGTGGAACAACCAACGCGCTTGTCCGGGGCTCTCTGGGGTTTATGTTTTTTTCGGCCGCATAAAATCCAACCGATGATGTCGGGAAAGTGTTTTAATCCGCCGATTCTGTCACAAATTTAGGTGGTTTTTGCAATGTTTTTGTTACACATTTTGGCCAGAGGGGGTAGTAATGTGGCTAATGTTGAAAATTGACGATGACGTCATATTAAACATGGCGCATTGCAAAAACCACCTAAATTTGGTGACAGAATTGGCGGATTAAAACACTTTCCCGACATCATCGGTTGGATTTTATGCGGCGAAAAAACATAAACCCCAGAGAGCCCCGGACAAGCGCGTTGGTTTGTCCACAGGACCTAAGTGAGTACATGCACTTGCATTTGTACCGACCGGCCGCCTCGCCCAGAAGAATTAACCGGGTAATGAACGGACCCCATCTCGGAGCGGAGGGAGGGACGGAAGGAGCAAGAGTGGGGGTCCGTCGGAGCTAATTAACGCTACAGCCATAGACCAGGGACGGATCTAGGCATTGACCAATGGGGGGGGCAATGCCCTCTAAAAAAGCCCCTGACTGCTACGCCCTACCAAACATGACGGAATGCAAACAACGAAAACTTCAAAGATATTTCAAATAAAAAGCTTATAGCGGTAGTTAAACATTGACTAACTACAATTATGGCACCACTAAACCAACTGCCATTTTCGCTGCCCCCCGATTGAGAAATATTATATCCAGGCCTGGCCAGTAGCCAGAGATACGCAAACTCCGTTCACTTCAAGAAACCAAATGAGCGCTTGCGGGTCCATTGGTTCATGAAGTGAACGGAGTTTCACTTTTACACTCTCAAAAAGTTACCGTAGCATACATCTGGTTAACCAACTGTCTATCATTTAGCTGGACGAGGCGACATCACGGACGCTCGACGAGGCGACATCAATGTGACTTTTATTAGGCTTTTTTTTCGCCGCCGCCGCCGCCTCCTCCTCCTCCTCATTGCGCTGCTGCTGCTGCCCAGTCTTTCGAAACCCGTTCGTGATCGTGGATGTTTTGACACTTTTCCACGCAGTCAGGACCCACTGCCAGACTTGAGAAAAAGTTGCTTTCCGCATGCGACCAGTTTTGGTGTCTCGCCGCTAGTCATCCAAGCCTCCCACTTTGAAAGCACGGTTCACACTGATGTCCAGGGGCTGCAGGTGCTTCGTTGTGCCCCCAGGAATCACGGCAGGAATCGAGCACGATTTCACAGAATCTGTTATATGGGCCCTCATGCTGTCCAAAACGAGCTTTTGTTCGCACGTGTTTTTTTTTTGGCAGCGGCGGCGACGCATTTAGTAGTGTCTGTCTTTTCTATGGTGCGCCTCCGCGTAAAAGAAATGGTGCCAGTCGCCTGGAGAAGATCGATCCACACATTTTTGAATCGATGTCGTGTTTTTGAGCGTGAATCGATATCGGATCGCTGGATCGATTTTTTGAACACAGCCCATTAATAATGATGCAACGCAAAAACAATTGTGCTCCATTATTTGTCGGCAACACTACGAACATCAGCACAACTGATATGACATTAGAACACAACATACAAAAATAGACAAAATTGCCATGAACGATGCAGCTACAGCACTACCTATAGTCATCTTAAAGGGGAACTCCACCATTACTGAAAATCCATTTCAAGGCACCCTAGAAAGTTTAAGCTTACTGTTATAGTGTTTAAGAATAATGCACTTGAATGAAAAATAGAGGGGGAGAATTGGAAGGTTTTGTTGTATATGCTACTGCTACCGTTTGAAAACAGTATCTGAGGTTTGAGTTGACAGTTATGTGATCTTGAGTTTATTTTTTGCACCCAAAACTAAGAACCTTCACGGTATTGTCCACCATTGGGAAAGAGAACTGGCAAAACATTGGTCAAAATAACAATTATTCCCCATTTCCTAATTGTATGGACTTAAGATGTTTAAATACAACGTATAACTTAACTTAAAATGAAACCAAATAGACCATCATGATACGGTAAATTACTGCAAGTGTTTAAACATTTTGCATTTATTTGGCTTAGTTATTTTCGGTGTTGCTCCAGTGTAGGGGAGGGGGGGGGGGTTGGAAAAAAAGAATAAAACAGACTCACCTCTGAGTGGACCCCTGGTCTGCCTCTGACAGGATGGTGATGGTCTCTGGGTGGTCCCTGGTCTGCCTCTGTCAGGATGGTGATGTGTCCAGGCTGGGTGTTAGTTGGGGGTCCTCCTGTTGAAGTCTTCCTGTGGTCCAGAAGTGCACTAATGCGACACAAGCCAGGATTCCATAAAACCTTCGCGAAAAATAGGAAGAGTATTTTAATTAAGTCGAAAAAAAGAAAAGCGAATTGCCCACTGTTTCCATTAACTGATGAAATGCGACTCATAAGAGTCTAGGGGAAAATAAAATAGGTTCATGAAATAAGCAACAGGTGGCACAGTTTTGCCATTAACGTGAGACGTATCAGGGGTTGACACTAAGGTCTCGGAGGCACTTGCCCATCGGGCAAGTGCAAGTCAGGTTCTACTTGCCCTCAGCTCATGGTCACTTGCCCCCCCAAAAATATATTGTAAATTTTGCAGATGTAACTCTTGAAACCAAATGGACCCTTGCGGGTCCATTTGGTTTCATTTTTACACTCAAGAGTTAAAGGTGTGCAGACCATATATGGAGTTTCCCCCTCCCCCACGTTAGCAGAGGAGCTAATAAAAGTTCCCCAGGTGGAGGGTGAATTCTCCTCCAATTAGGATCGTGCAGCAGGTTCACATAGTGTAGCTACTCTGGGGGGGCCCTAGTGCACCAGGCTGGTACTGCACAATGAATTTCAAATCACTTACCCTACCTTTAAAATTCATATTAATTAGCCCAGATCTACACAACTAGAGAATGTAGAAGATTAGGTCATTTTGATCTGTACAAACAGACAGTCAGAGGCCAAGGTTAAACAGTTTGCCAGTGCAAGTCAGGTTCTACTTGCCCTCAGCTCATGGTCACTTGCCCCCCAAAATATATTGTAAATTTTGCAGATGTAAAATTTTGCAGATGTAACTCTTGAGAACGTAAAATGAAAACCAAATGGACCCTTGCGGGTCCATTTGGTTTCATTTTTACACTCTCAAGAGTTGAAATTCATCATCTTAATTAGCCCAGGTCTACACAACTAGAGAATGTAGAAGATTAATGGTCATTTTGATGTGTATGTTAATTTGCCTGTTTTGTTTCCCAAATCCAGCCTGGAACTGTGGATAGCTAGAAAGCAGGGAAAGACACAGAGGCAGAGTGCAATGACTGCCTTCAAGACAAATTTATCTTGTGTTGTGTTATAGTGCACTAAGTTGCACACTTGCCCGATCGGGCAACCAGGTAGCAGTCTTCACTTGCCCGACCATTTTTACTTGCCCCAGGCAAGCGTTCAAGTGTTAGTGTCAAGCCCTGACGTATGGTTTTTGAAGTCATTTTAGGCTTTACATAACATTTTACACAGACTGCCTGCATTATTCCTATTGAACTATAGGAGAGGCGGTTCTGGCTCTGCTGTAGCAAAAACAATAATTAATATAGGCTACAATCAATAAGTAATCTACACAACTTACTGTTTTCCTGAACCGGAGCGCTTGTGAGACTCGGTAGCCTACAGATTTGGTGTAGGTCAACCAAACTTACTTTCCGAGAGGTTCCTACAATTAATACACAACATTGTACAAAAAAGCATAATACAAAAAACAAATACAAGCACAGGACAAGAATACCCTGTTGAATTTCCAAAATAAAAAGGCAGATCACCATCCTGGGACAACAAGGGAGCTTTTGGAAAATAGTCGATGGCCTTTTTTCCTTGCAAAAATAATATTTTAACTTTGAATTATTAGGTATTTGTCCCCTTTTCTGACATGGTTCAAGGTTCAAGGTTTTCTTTTATTAGCCAGTTCAACAAGTTGAATTGGAATTTGTCTTGCTCATAAGGGGGGGGGGGGGGGGGGGGGGGGATACCCAGACTGTACTGAGCGTGTCGCCAAGCAGTGCAGCGCCAACATAATACAGGCTGGGCGGGGTGGGGGGGGGGGGGGGGGGGGGGGGTGGGGGAAGGAGAACACAGGGGAGAGATATCAAAAAACAACACAATATTCATGTCATGACAGGTACATGGCATTCCAAAAACAACCTCATGGGAGCATGATGCGAATGGTCTCATTGGAAAGCTGAGGTTGTCTAGAAAAGAATGGTGTGTTTACTTCCTGGCTATCTCAAAATTTGAGCGTACCACAGTCGCTAATAGACAGTCTTGCAGGTGTTCTTGACGGTAATCTCAAAGCACGTGTATGACTCAACAAAATATTGAAAAAAAAACACCAAAAGGACCAAATTTGTTCTTGGGATCATCAAAATTTTATTTTAGAGGTCCTAAGGATGAATAAAAAAACAGACTAGAAAAAAAAATACGGGGGGTGCGCGTGGACCCCTCCTGGGGCTTCTACTATAAAGACTGCCGTCATACACAGCGCTGGATGATTCACATAATGCTATAGCAGTCCGCAAGCCAACAGTAACAACTAAAGTCTCTGTACTACTATAGGTCTTTGTCTTGTTCTCGACACCTCTATGTGCTATTCTCGTCTTGACCAAGTCCATGATTGTGTCTCGTTTTCGGCTCTGGATTTCATTACGTGCGTTTCCCTGCTCATCTTGTGTAACAGTTCACTAGTGTCGTCTTTGTTGTAAAGACAAACAAATGGGCACTACAGGGAGTTGAACCCCGTTCCGGTAAACCAGAAGTCCGACACTAGTGCCAAAGTTTAGTTTGTGTTTTCCAAACACATTCATTTTGACATTAAAATCCAAAATGAGCCGGCTCCACCGCGCCACCACGCTTACGCCCTGCCGCCGGGGGTAAGCAGTTGTGTCCCGCGGCCCTCGGACCGCCCGCCCCTTGGGACCGCTCATTGACTTGAAAATATTCCACCACGCAGGGGCCAGCTCCACCGCTGCCCCACACCCACTCTTAAGCCCCACCGCCGGGGATAAGCAGTGGTGTCCCACGGCCCTCAGACCACCCGCCCCTTGGGACCACTCATGGACTTGAAAATATTCTGCTACAAGTGGGGCTAGCATCACCACCGCCGCCCGTGTGCACCCACCCTTAAGCCCCGCCGCCGGGGATAAGCAGTGGTGTCCCACGGCCCTTGGACCGCCCGTTTTTGGGACTACTCATGGACTTTGACAATATTCCACAGCGTGTGGGTCCAGCACCACCGCTGGCACCCGCACACCCATCCTTAAGCCCTGCCACTGGGGCTAAGCAGTGGCATCCCATGGCCCGCCAGTTCTTGGAACCACTCATGGACTTTGCAAATGTTCTTTCGCGTGTGGGGCCAGCTCCACCACTGCTGGTGCCCGGCGTGCGCCCACCCTTAAGCCCCGCCGCCGGGGCTAAGCAGTGGCGTCCCGCGGCCCTTGGACCGCCCGTTCTTGGGACTACTCATGCACTTTAATATTCCACTGTGTGCGGGGCCAGCGCCAACGCACCACCACTGTGCCCGCGCACCCACCCTTAAGCCCCGCCGCCGGGGTTTAAGCAGTGGCGTCCTGCGTCCCTCCTGTTCTTAGGACTACTCATGGATTTTTAAAATATTCTGCCGCGTGCGGGCCGGGCCAGCTCCACCGCACCACCACTCTTAACCCCCGCCGCCGGGGAGTAAGCAGTGGCGTCCCACGGCCCTTGGGCCGCCCATTCTTGAGACTACAAGGAAAATATTTTTCTGTGCATGGGGCCAGCACCACCACTGGCACCCGTGCACCCACCCTTAAGCCCCGCCGCCGGGGATAAGCAGTGGTGTCCCACCCGCTCTTGGGACTACTCATGGACTGGTAGGAATCCGACTTAGAGGCGTTCAGTCAAAGAAAAAAAAAATACACAAAGAAAATAAAATTAAAGGCAAAACATTAAATATGCAATACAAACCCAAAATAAAACGCTATACATATCTAGAATGCAATACAGTACAAAGAAAAATAAATACACATGAATGAAAAAAAAATTAAGGCAAAACAATAAGCAATATAAAGAAAAAATAGAATGCAATACATATCTAGAATGCAATACAGTAAATCTGTAAAAAAAAATGAAATACAGTAAATCAGTTAGCAAGTGCATAAAGGTACGTCTTGAGCTGTGCTTTCAAAATGCCTACAGAGGCTGCCTGTCGAAGGTATGGAGGGAGTTTGTTCCACGCAGTCATAGCAAGGTCATTTGTGTGATTTCTTGGAGGTTTGTGACCTTCTTGTGCCACTTTATTTGCATTTAGCACACCCAGTGTGCTATACCAGTCGTTTTCCAACCCTTTCCATATCAGACCCATTATTTTCCCACTGGTGGTTCCAGCAGTTAGGTGGTAGAAGTGAGTGATACGCCACGCTTCAGTCATCATCCATTCATGCTTCTCTATAGCAGGGATGTCAAACTCAAGTTCATAGCGGCCCGCGGGCCAAAATTGGAAGATAGTAGTTTACGGTCAAACAGTCAGACTTTGTTTCAACACAGACACTGGTTTACCAGGACGTCCCATGGAAGCACATAGTTTTCCTTCAAAAGTCATTGTTCTTTAAATATCAAGATGAAACTGCTTGCACCAAGAATTAATTATTAAAGCTCAGTAAAATAAGGTAAAATAATGACTTTTCATTTTTATATAACCAGACTACCAGTTATACTAGTAATCAAATATATAAGATGTCTAGTTCTATAGTAATTATACATCAAACTACTAGACGGCCACTTCTAGTAGGAATTATACATCAGTCTACTAGACGGCCACTTCTAGTAGCAATTACAATTTATACAACATACTGTAGGTCCAGTTCTAGCAATTAAATATCAAAATACCAGAGGCCCAGTTCTAATAGTAATCAAATATCAATATAACAAGAGGCCCAGTTCTAATAGTAATTAATCATCCCGCAGGCTGAAGATAATTTAGTCATGGGCCTGATTAGGACCCTGGGCCTTGAGTTTGACATATATCCTCTATAGCAACACTCATAACGTCCACATCTTACAACTAACACTCATTCTCTGGACAGGCAGGATCGGGTGGTGGTTTGTGGTCATTTTGTTTGACTTGATTGTGATTTGGGGTTTTATTATTTTGAGGCAATTGTGATTTGGTGAGATTTTAGCAGCACTTTTAGTGCCAGACCTTTGAAGTGTATTGAGACATTTTATTTGTGACTTTCTTGTGCCATTTTATTTGTGTTTAGCACACCCAGTGTGCTATACCAGTTATTTTTCAACCATTTTCATATCATGACCCATTATTTCCCCACTGGTGGTTCCACCAGGTAGGAGGTAGAAGTGAGTGCTACGCCATGCTTCATTTATCATCCATTCATCTTCAGTCATGCTTCTCTCTATAGCAGGGATGTCAAACTCAAGTTCATAGCGGCCCGTGGGCCAAAACTGGAAAATACAAGTCAGTCAAACAGCCACGAGACTTTGTTTAAAACACATGGGCACTGGTTTGCCAGGACGTCCCATGGAGGAAAACAGAAATAGTTTTCCTTCAAAAATCATTGTTCCTTAAATATCAAGATAAATGCAGATGAAACTGCTTGCATCAAGAATGCATTATTAAAGCTCAGTAAAATTAGAAAGTAAAATAATGAGTTGCATTCATTTTTATATACCAGTTCTAGAGTACCAGTTATAATAGTATTCAAATATATAAGAGGGCCAGTTCTAGTAGTAATCTAATTATACATCTACTAGACGGCCACTTCTAGTAGTAATTATACATCAATCTACTAGACGGCCACTTCTAGTAGTAATTATACAGCAATCTACTAGACGGCCACTTCTAGTAGTAATTATCAATCTACTAAACGGCCACTTCTAGTAGTAATTATAATTTATACATCAACATAGAGGCCCAGTTATAGTAGTAATCAAATATCATATACAAGAGGACCAGTTCTAATAGTAATCAAATACCATATACAAGAGGACCAGTTCTAATTTCTTCAGGATGAAGATAATTCAGTCAGGGGCCCGATTAGGCCCCTGGGCCTTGAGTTTGACATACCTGTATATCCTCTATAGCAACACTCATAACGTCCACATCTTACAACTAACACTCATTCTCTGGGCAGGCAGGATGTGGTGGTTTTGTGGTCATTTTGTTTGACTTGATTGTGATTTTTTTGTGTTTTATTATTTTGAGGCAATTGTGATTTGGTGACATTTTAGCAGCACTTTTAGTGCCAGTTCTTTGAAGTGTATGGAGACCTTTTTTTATTCACCAGATGAAACCACACAGGAGATCAGGACAATCCTCAGGTTGATCTGCTCCATCAGCTCCATCCTAGAAAGAAAGAAAAAATGAAAATAAATTCCACATGTACATATGTCATACAGCCTAGTGTGTAATATATATATATACACACACACACACACAACTCTTATTTATGCAATAGGTCCATTTGTAAATTTAAAATTGCCAGACAAGGTCCAATGCACACTTCCGAGTCCGTGGGAAAGGCATGCAGGCATTAGCCGTAATGCAATCTAGATTCAGCCCAATTATAAAAGAATCTAGTGTTGTAATTCGGTCCATATTACTCCATATCAAAAATTCAGTGATTTGCTTGTATTAAAACAACGTTAAACTGACCAACATTGCAGCTATATGGAAAGGTTGCAAACCATTTGTTTGATAAAAATCCACAGTAGACATGAGCTACTTGCTGGACCTGGGAGGCACTCGTTTGCATTAACGAGTCAGGCTGGTGCCTGACAAGCAAATAAACAGATAAAAATTGTCATTTGTCGAATCCAGAGTTGCATTGCAGCCAACCACAATGCAAAGCATTCTTCATAAAAATCCACCATAGACATGTTAAGCTTTCTGTCAGTAAATAAGTGCTGGACTTGGGCACTCGTTTGTATCAACGGGTTGGGCTGGTGCCTCCTGCATTATGTGCAAATTCTAAACAGCTGGTACACAGGGTCGTTCAGTGACAAACACTTCCAAACTCCATTATTTAGAAAACAATCAGCAGCAGAGAATTTGTGCACAGAAAGTAGCTACCAAATGCAAACAAATGCTTTGTAGCTAGAAAGAGGATAATTCAACCTTTCCATACAGCTGCAATGTTGTTTTGAATACAAGCAAATCGCAGTGAAAAATTCTTGTTATGGGAGAGTCAATGGACCAAATTGCAAGTCTAGATTCAGCCCAATTATAAAAGAATCTAGAGTTGCAACTGCATTCCAGCTAGTTATCAGGATCGATTTTAGTGTATTTTTTTATTTAATGAAATGGCACCCATTAATAATTCAATCCATTTTAGCATGCTTCTAATTTCTTAGAGCAAAAGTATTTTATAATATTAATTTCTCTGAAATAAAACGGTTCACTCATTCTATGGTTCACCCAAAATTAACCCTAACCAAAATGGCAAGTTAAATCCCTCATTAAATTAAATCTATCATAGATAACATAACTCAAACATAACCGATTTGAATCAAAGTGTGTTGACACCAAGCCTTTAACTCACCGCTGAGTGTAGTAAAGTTAATCCACAGTTGGAGTGGTGGAGAGCAGAGCTGCTGCTGTATTGCTCTCAAACAGATCGGCCATCTTGCCATGGTGGAGGAGAAAGAGGAAGTGGATGTGTGAGAGCTGTCAGTTTTATGCTAGAGGGAGTGAAGGATCTGAATTGGCTGCCATTCGGGCGTTGCCAGGTTGGCTGGGTTACAATATTAAACTAAAGGCCCAGACTCCTTGGTAGAGTTCTTGGGGCTTCCCTGCAGCTTAAATTATAGCTTGTAACCAAATGTACCCTCATGTGTCTGTAACTCTGATAATGTGTTCATTTCATTTGATTTTAATGCTCTCAGAGCAGAGGTAAATGCCATTAAATCTCCTGGTGTTGTCATTGTAAATTGGGGCGGATTAAAGTATTATATATTTTAAAAAGTAAATTGTGCAGCAGATTGTGTGAGTTGGTCAGATGTAGGGCTTCATGATTTTGCTTGAAAGTAAACAATCAATTTTATCTGAAGCCTCAATTTCGATTTTTCGGTGTAAAAAGAGACAATTATTTATGTTAAATATGTTTTTATTCTCCTCCCTCCAACACCAATGCCGCCTGTATAGGCCACTATCTGCTGCGTTGCTGGTGTAGCCGTGTAAATATGACAGTGGGGTAACACTTACAACTGTGGCCTGTGACGTGTGTAACATAGGGGCGGTCGGAGTTTCCCATGTTACAACGTAAGTCGATGGGGAAAATTTAATGCACTACTAATTTAATGATGAATTAACAATTGCTTCATTTGAAAAAGGGCTTAGTCACTCTTCATAATATTATGGTGAACAGCTGTGTGACAATTCACAGCGATTGGTGCAGCCAACAAGGAGTTACGCCAGTTTCAGAAATTCGTTCAGACATTTAGACAGACATTTCCTATCTAATATTATGTATGTGTGTGTCTCTATGTCTACAGAAACGCTCCGACCCTCTGGGCATTATGCGGCCGGGGGCCAAATGCGGCCCTTTGGCTGACTCTGACCGACCCGTGAAAGGGTACCATGGTTTTTCAACCAGTGGCCTGGGTCCACCCGTGGAGAGTTCCAGTTTAATATGGAAAGTTGTTTAACCAGATGTAACTCTTTGAGAGCGTAAAAATGAAACCAAATGGACGCGCAAGGGTCTCTCAAGAGTTAAATTATTCATCTGAATTAGCCAGAGAATTTCAAAGAATGGTCATTTTTTTTATCTATGTTTGCCTGTTTTGTTTGTGAAATCCAGCCTGGAATTGTGAACAAAAGCAAAAGAAATCTTTAGTTTTTGGTCTGCGGGGCTAAAATGTCATGCAAATGGTGGTCCATGGCTCAAATAAATTGAGGGCCCTGGTGTCAAAATGGTTGGTCTTACTCTTACTTTTATCTTGAAATTAAATTAATGTTATGCAGACTTTAGTTCAGCCTTTAGTCTTGGCTGCTTGGGAAAAATAATTGCCTACCCCCTTTTATATACGGAAGGTTATATGCACTGTGTGCTACTGGTATGATGGGTGGATAGTGAGTGCGTCTCTTAGAGTTAAGGAATAAGAAACTTTTATAACAATTTTGTTTTACAATCAACGTACTGTATGTTTTGTCGACTGAATGAATCCCTTCATTTACAGGGAGCAAGAAAACCATACAAGCAAGTGATAGACGTCTCCTGGGGCGATCCACACAGGCTAGGAGTAAAACCACTGTCATTTGTCCGACAGGTAATGCCTTTTTTAACCATACCTACAGTATATAACATGAACACCTCTGGGGGTATCAACTGAGTGCATTTTCATCAACATCATAATTAATCCTTGCACTGGTCTAAATAATTAACAATGGACAGGTTCTGGCAGCCTGTCTTTACCCCCGGCTTGCACTAACAGTGACAAACTGCCAGTGGATGTCAGAGAGAGAGCCTATAGGCTGCTGGAAGCATGTGAGGGGCGGAGTGTAGGTGAGTACTGTCAAATTATTAATCTATTTGACAGGATAGCAAGTTCAATAATCTCTGCAAAGTGTGTGTGTGTGTGTGTGTGTGTGTGTGTGTGTGTGTGTGTGTGTGTGTGTGTGTTCTTTTTTGTGGCCAAGTTCTGTTCTGCTCTTTTTTGTGGCCAAGTTCTGTTCTGCCTGTCAATTATGAAGATGGTGCTGACTGGCATTTCACTTTTACTCTGTGGAGAGTTCTCAAATTGTGCCAAAACCTGACAGTTTAGGGCCGAGTCGGGCCCAAATCTATTCCACTTAGACGAACTGGGATGGGCCAGTTAGGGCTAAGCCTTTTTGCTGCATTCGCTCCCAATTCTTGATAATTCCAACACTAATACATCCAGCATTGAAGTTTTCTGTTTTTCTTTTTTACAGAAAGAGTATGATGGTTTTCATCTTGACACCTTTTTTTGCAGCAGCAACCCAGCAAAGTGTGGGTTGTATTGGGTTGTATTTTAAACGTTATATTTTATAGTAGTGGTTGTAGGTGATTTTCAGGTCACTGTCTCCAGTTTTCGGTCCTCACTTGTAATCCTCAATCGCTATGAGGTGATCAGCAATCATCAACCAACGTTTGTCTTCACACAGTCCCACAACACTGGGCATAGGATGGGCTGGCACAAACGGAGTGTCTCTCTCTCAGTCTCATTACAGAAAATATATTTTTTTTCCTTCCTTTTTTCAGTTTTTATTGTAAACAGAGCAGAACGGGTTACATTTTATTGAAGATAAAATGAGAAGATACACATTAAATATTCAACATAAAAGTGGAATTACATTTTTTTTTTTGGGGGGGGGGGGGGGGGATATCATATTGTGTTTGCCATTGTTTGTTTTGACACAACAAGTGGAGTTGTGGTACAGGGACCTGAAGATGTTTATGTACTTCAGTGGTACACCATCCAGCTGGATAATTCACCACAGTGATTCAACAATTTAATTAAAAAAAAAAAAAAAAAAAAAAAAAAGGTGTAAACAAACTACACAATATTCATGTTTAAATATTCTATTATCAAAAAATCTACAATATTCATGTTTAAATATTCTATTATCAATAAATCTACAATATTCATGTTTAAATGAATTGAGTCATTACATTTACTTTTACATTCACTCTCTTATCATTGTGAGTTTGTATATCTGCATGTTTCACATTAAAAGCTTTTAAATGCATTACATTTTCACTGTCATCTGGGAACAAGCAGGGACCCCCAGAGGGTCTCCACCCACAGCTTGAGGACCACTGTGTTGCTTTTACATGTCAACGACCCGACATTGTCCTAACATGACCCCACATGACCCCACATGACCCTAACATGACCCTAACATGACCCCAACATGACCCCAACATGACCCTAACATGACCCCACATGACCCTAACATGACCCTAACTTGACCCCACATGACCCTAACATGACCCTAACATGACCCTAGCATGACCCCACATGACCCTAACATGACCCCACATGACCCTAACATGACCCTAGCATGACCCTAACATGACCCTAACTTGACCCTAACATGACCCTAACATGACCCTAACTTGACCCTAACATGACCCTAACATGACCCTAGCATGACCCTAACATGACCCTAGCATGACCCTAACATGACCCTAACATGACCCTAACTTGACCCCACATGACCCTAACATGACCCTAACATGACCCTAACATGACCCTAGCATGACCCTAACATGACCCCACATGACCCTAACATGACCCCACATGACCCCAACATGACCCCACATGACCCTAACATGACCCCAACATGACCCTAACATGACCCTAACATGACCCCAACATGACCCTCACATGACCCTACATGACCCCAACATGACCCTAACATGACCCTAACATGACCCCAACATGACCCTCACATGACCCTAACATGACCCTAAACTCCACCACACCTGTTCTTGATTATTACATTATAATACAACACACTGTCTGTCTGTCCTCACAGCCTGTCTGTCTGCCTGTCCTCAGTCCTCACAGCCTGTCTGTCTGCCTGTCCTCACACAGAGACACAGAGGAGTCTTCCCACAACGTAAACCCAGCATATAGAGGTTTAGTGAATGTACTCTGGAAGGTGTACAGATGAGACAGAGTGTCCTCTAACACTCTGTAGAAGGACAGAGTCCCAGCAGGACGGTCCAGATAAACTGCTACTCTGTTGGAGTCAGAGGGACGGATAGGAAGGACAGTGAGCTTACTGTTGTGTGTGACAGAGTAACCGTTCTTATGGTGACCATCACTACAGAACAGACTCCAGGAGTGTTTATTCCATCCTAGCACACAGTCCAGACCCTTTCCTTTCCTACTGATGTCTCTGTCAGTCACTCCTATACCAACCACTCCACTGAACTGAACCTCACTGTAGCAGCGTTCATCCAGACTCTCTGTACTTAGAACCTGCTGCCGTCCATCAAACCTGTAAGGATGATCAGGATATGAATGATCCTGACCATCCTGACGTGTGACCTTCCTTTTCTTCTTAGACAGAGAGAGGACACGGTGTGCTGTGTTTGTGTCCAGTGTGAGACGCTGGAAATCTGAGGAGAAAACAACATATACACATTAAATACTGTACCCCCCCCCCCCCCCCGATATCTGTCATATTACAGAGAAAATAACGTCTCCATACAACTAATGTGATCAACGTTACTGCTTACTGAAGTGGACAAGGGATTTGATAAAGTTATTTATTATAGCCGTTATAGTTTGTCTTTTTAATGGATAAAAATAGCACATTCTTTCGTCATTGGTTAACGGTTATTAGTGGACAAGGCCTGATGACCATTGGTTAGTAAAATCTTTCCATTTGGTCATCCCTATAGGCAGCTGTGAGGACAGGCAGGCAGGCAGGCAGGCAGGCAGGCAGGCAGGCAGGCAGGCAGACAGGCAGACAGACTCACGTGTTGTAAGGATTTGAGGTTTAGTCCAGAGTTCTCCTACATGATTCACACTGTAGGAATTAGAACAACAATGAATCAGTAAAAACCTCTGCTGCTTAATGTCTCACATCAGTCTGTTTTAGTCCCACAAAATATTTACTAAACACATTTTGTCCTCATTCTCCCAGACTCTGTCCAAACATCACACACATTGGTACACCATAACTCTATGGTCATGTGATTAAGACCAATCTCTCAGGTTTGGTTCAGATTGAGGAGTGTCTCCTTTTGAACAAAATGCATCAAATCATGAAAGACTGTCTGTGAAACATTGCTGGTCCACAATAAGCTACCCGTCCTGGTGGAGACCTGTGCTCTGAGAACTACTTTACATAGTGCATTACATTCACACTAAGGCTGGCCCATCGTCTGGCCAAAAAATTAGGGAAATAAATGGACCGAGGCAAGACAGAGGCTGGACTGGACTGGTGACTTTTCATTTAATTTACAGTACATTTGGATGGTTAAGTTGGTTCATGGTAAGATAAAAAAATATATATATACGGTATATCCATCCATGATGAGGGTCAAGGAGGGACGTTAAATGATCCGACCACCATGCCCCCCTCCCTCTTTCATTATAGTTTAGTTAGTTTTCACATTTTATTTTCTAATTCAGTGAGTTTTAGTTTGTTTGGATTATTGGTAGGGTAGGCTTTAGGATTCAAAATGATCAGAAAAAGAAACAAAGAAGGTAACATGGGTTCAGTGCCTTGATCAAGGACAGTTTAACACAGAGTTTGCACAACGCTGTGTTTTCAGTTAATAGGAACCGCAAAACATCTTGCACACAGACTGTGTTGAGTATTATGTTACGTATCATGCACAAACGCGCACACGCACAAACGTGCGCGCACGCACACGCACGCACACGCACGCACACGCACGCACACGCACAGTCCTATAGTCTACTGACTGACCAACATGGACACAGTCCTATAGTCTACTGACTGACCAACATGGACACAGTCCTATAGTCTACTGACTGACCAACATGGACACAGTCCTATAGTCTACTGACTGACCAACATGGACACAGTCCTATAGTCTACTGACTGACACAGTCCTATAGTCTACTGACTGACCAACACAGTCCTATAGTCTACTGACTGACCAACATGGACACAGTCCTATAGTCTACTGACTGACCAACATGGACACAGTCCTACAGTGGACTCACTTGACAGTCTCCAGGACAGCAGACAGCTTCTTCAGACCAGAGCCTCCTAAGTGGCTGAAGTTCAAGTCCAGCTGTTTCAGATGGGAGGAGGGGTTGGAGGTCAGAGCTGAAGCCAGAGAAGAACAGTCTTCCTCTGTGACTCCACAGCCTGACAACCTGCAGAGAAATAGAGATTTAACAAAGTGCTGTTGGTGTTCAAGTAGAGATCCACACAGAGAGAACACACATTCTTTACCCCAGGATCTTCAGTCTACACTGTGGACTCTTCAGTACAGCACAGAGCTGGAGCAGCTGTGATTCCTGCAGGCAGATGAAACTGAGGTCCAGTTCTCTCAGATGGAGAAGATTAGAGCTGAGAGCTGAGAGCAGAACTTCAAATCCTGTCTGTGTGAAGGTACAGCCAGCAAGTCTGGAATACACATGAAATATCTGGAGTGAATATCACAGTTTGGGAGTAAAGACCCCAAGAGATGGAAAGAGAAGGCAGGACATAGTGTAGTTACGGTAGTGTAGCATTGATAATAATAATTCCCTAGCAGTCATGATTGATCACATACTGTTGTTACTGTATAGTAGTATTGTGATGTGAGAGTGTGAACTAAACAACACAAGGTGTGACTACATTATTATTCAGTTTGGCATAACTTGATGTTGTCTTTATTCACATCAAACAATACATAATGAAACAGAACTAATGTAAATATTTGTGACCTCAGTGTCTCCAGTTGACAGTTTGGACTCTTCAGTCCAGCAGAGAGCAGGTCCATGGATGGATCAGTTATCTCATTATAACTGATGTCCAATTCTGTCAGATGTGAAGGATTAGAGCTGAGAGCTGAAGACACAATCTCATAATCTGGCTGACGGAGTTTAGAGCCAACAAGTCTGTAAATGTAGATGATGGAAAATCAGTGATTATCAACACAGATTAGATCAAGTTCATGTTTAAAGAAATTAACTATAAAGTAATAATTAAAATGTTTTCATGTCGGTCAGATTACAGATCATATAAAAAAAGAACCAGAAAACATATGTGAATTATATTTTGAATTAAACTATGAATTCATTCATAATTTTTTTTATTGTTTCATCAGCAAAATGCTTTTTGAATATTA
This sequence comes from Benthosema pterotum, assembly GCA_039105355.1. Classification (NCBI taxonomy): domain Eukaryota; kingdom Metazoa; phylum Chordata; class Actinopteri; order Myctophiformes; family Myctophidae; genus Benthosema; species Benthosema pterotum. The sequence goes on along the minus strand of CM076987.1, from coordinate 2,280,029 downwards.
CGCATGCACACACTTGAGACCTGATTATTACTAGTAATTGGGTGTTATAGATTGATTCTATTCTAATAGGTTAACTGTTCCATGTTTTGATGGTTCGGACTTTACTAAAGTAGTTATTTTGTACTTCGTGAAATTATCAAGTTGGCCAATATTCTAACATGTTCTCCCAATCTCCCAAAAGAGGACACCTATTTGCGTGCACCCGCACATGCACAGAAAAATTTGGCTTTTAATTATTTTAATGAACAGATGTGATCAGTCACATACAAATATGCTTGTAAGTTCTGCATGAACATTCATAACATTTTAACAACATAGAATCACTCTCTTGAGTCTTATGGTAGACCATTCTTCAAAATAACTTCTCTTGTATACTCTAAGGAAATGAGGCATTATTTATTTTTCCATACTGTATACAAGAGAAGTTATTTTGAAGAATGGTCTACCTCACTTTTTGTTACATATAAGACTATATATATATATATATATATATATATATATATATATATATATATATATATATATATATATATATATACACCATTCCTCCACGACCTGGACACTGATGATGGTCCGTTCACAGCCAGTGAGCTCGCAAAAGCAAAAGCCACAGTGAGAGAAGGAAAAAGTGCTGGGCCGGATGGCATACCCCCAGAGGTCCTAAAGAACTGTGATCTCGATGACCTAATCCTACAGTTTTGCAACCTTGCACTAATTCACAACAAGCAGCCTGAAATATGGTCACTCTCCAACATCATCCCGGTGCCTAAATCTGGAAACCTGTCAAAGCCAGACAACTACCGCGGCATCAGCCTGACATGTATCGTTGCAAAGGTTTACAACAGAATGGTACTAAACAGGTTGAGGCATGCTATTGACCCTCACCTAAGGGGGAACCAGAACGGCTTTCGAGAGGGAAGGACCACCACAGCCCAGATACTGGCACTGAGGAGATTGATTGAAGAGGTGAAAAAGGGTAACTTGACTGCTGTACTCTGCTTCATCGACTTCAAAAAAGCCTTTGATTCGATCCACAGAGGTATAATGGTCAAGATCCTTGAGGCCTACGGAGTACCTCCAACCTTCTCCGAGCGATAGCGACCATGTACGCAGGCACAGGGGTGGTGACCCCAGACGGCAACAGTGAGGAGTTTGACATCAGGGCTGGTGTAATGCAAGGGGACACCCTGGCCCCCTTTCTCTTCATCATAGTCCTAGACTATGCTCTCAGGGCTGCCATCAATGGACGAGAGCAGGAGCTAGGCTTCACACTAACTCCAAGGAAGTCAAGAAGACACCCCAAAGTAGTCCTGACAGATCTGGACTTTGCGGATGACATCAGCCTGCTCTCTGACAACTTGCAGCAGGCACAGGTGCTCCTGACCAGAGTGGAGTCTGAGTGCGCTAAGGTGGGCCTCAGGTTGAATGCCAAAAAGACAGAGGTCATCACCTATAACATCCCATCAGAGCATCCACCTCTAACAACAACAGGAGGCACTGCACTGAAGGAAGTCACAGACTTCAAGTACCTAGGCTCATGGGTCAACTCAACCGAGCAGGACCTAAAAGTGAGGAAGGCACTTGCCTGGAGGGCCCTGAACGGCATGTCCAGTGTGTGGAACTCGAATCTCCCCGAAAATCAAGCTCAGCTTCTTCTATGCAACGGTGGAATCCGTTCTCCTATATGGCAGCGAATGCTGGACCTTGAAGCCAACTCTGCAGAAGTCGCTAGACGGGTGCTACACCAGAATGCTGCGTGTAGTACTAAACATCAGCAAGAGCGAACATGTTAACAACAACACACTGTATGAGGGAATTCCAATGGTGAGCCAGAAAGTAGCAGCCAGGAGAATGAGACTGGCAGGACACTGTCAAAGGCATCAAGAACTGCCGGCCAGCAAACTAGTGCTGTGGGAACCAACGCATGGGCACCGATCACGAGGACGTCCCACATTAACATACGTGGATGTACTCAAGAAGGATGCAGGAGCACAGAGCACCAGAGAGCTGGCTGGATGTATGGAGAACCGGGACGACTGGAAGCGACGATGGAGGGCTCGTCTGAGGACGACCTAGAGAGATATATATATAATATTTGTGTAAACTCTGTCGTGGATGCATCACAACCAGGACGAAAACTGAGTACTGCTTCCTCAATTCCTCATTGATACTGCACTCGCGTTTTGCCAGTTTGTGTCACGCTGCTGCTCCAGCAAGCGCACGCATCATCAAGTCATGTGTGTGTGTGTGTGTGTGTGTGTGTGTGTGTGTGTGTGTGTGTGTGTGTGTGTGTGTGTGTGTGTGTGTGTGTGTGTGTGTGTTGAGGGAAGCGAGACTATGGACCAAACCATTATACATGCGTGAAGGGGGGAAACATATCGACAACATTCTCGAAGACAAAAAGTTATCAGTTTGGTAGCAGTGTGTAGTTGACTTGTACTGTAACTCTCATTTCTGTTAATAAAAACTACTAACCGAGCCTTTCTGCTGTTCCTCACAGCTGGGATTAGTCTGAATCTCGCCCATAGTGATTCTCCTGTATTGTATTCTTGCAGGTCCAACTCATCCAGAGGCTCATCTGCTGTCAGCAGTATGAAGGCCAGAGCTGAACACTGGCTCTCAGACAGTTCTGTCTTTGATCTGTCTGCTGACTTCAGGAACTGTTGGATCTCCTGATGTAGTGAGTGGTCGTTCATCTCCATCAGACAGTGGAAGATGTTGATGAATCTGTCAGGAGAGAGACTCTTATCCTCATGTTTCATCACCTTCAGGTTCTTGATGGCTCTCTGGATGCTCTCTGGACTGTTCTCTGTCTGACCCAGCAGACCTCCTAACAGACTCTGGTTGGACTGCAGTGAGAGACCATGAAGGAAGCGGACAAAGAGGTCCAGGTGGCCGTTCTTACTCTCCAGAGCTTTTGCCATGGCTCTTTGCAGGAAGACATCCAGGGTCATTTCTTCTTCTACGCCCTTGTTGTCGTCTTCCCTGAGGAATGTCTTCAGGACCTTCATGTTCTTCTGGGTGAAACAGTGGATCATGTAGACTGCAGCCATGAACTCATGGATGCTCAGATGGACAAAGCTGTAGACCTTTCTCTGAGATTGAACGGTTTCTTCTTTGAAGATCTCTGTGCACACTCCTGAGTACAGCGCAGCATCGTTCACATCAATACCACACTCTTCCAGGTCTTCTTGGTAGAACATGATGCTGCCTTTCTCCAGATGTTCAAACGCCAGCCTGCCCAGCTTCAGAAGAATATCCCTGTCAGTCTCCCCATCATACTTTGTCTTCATCCTTCTTATCTGGAGCGACACAAAGTGGCTGAACATCCCAGTCAGGTTCTTGGGCAGCTGTCCTGTCCCGTCTGTCTTCACCAGGTCCTCCACAACGATAGCGGTCATCCAACAGAAGACTGGGATGTGACACATGATGTGGATGCTCTTTGATGTCTTCACGTGTGAGATGATGGTGCTGGCCAGCTCCTCATCATCCCTGAACATCTTCCTGAAGAACTCCTCCTTCTGGGGGTCTGTGAACCCTCGGATTTCTGTCACCATGTCAAGGCATGCAGGAGGGATCTGATTGGCTGCTGCAGGTCTGGTGGTTATCCAGAGGAGAGCCGAGGGGAGCAGATTCCCCTTGATGAGGTTTGTCAGCAGCATGCCCACCGATGATGTCACCGTGACATCAGAGATGATGTCATTGTGGTCGAAGACGTCAGAGTCGACGTCGATGTTCTGGAATTTCAGTGGAATCCTGCTTTCATCCAGACCATCGAAGATGAAGCCAACTTTCCAGGCAGCGAGATTCTCTGCTGTGACCTTCTTTAACGTTGGATGGAAAGCATGGATCAGTGAGAGGAGACTGTGCTGCTCATCTCTGACCAAGTTCAGCTCCCGGAATGAGAAGGGAACCAGCAGAATGATGTCTTGGTTCTCCAAACCTCTTGCCCAGTCCAGAGCAAACTTACGTGTGGAGAATGTCTTTCCGATGCCAGCGATGCCATTGGTCAGAACTCTGCTGCTGGGTTTGTCTCTGCCAGGGAGGATGGTCTTAAAGATGGAGCAGCACTTGATCAGGTCGTCATGGAGGGTCTTCATCTTGGAGAAGGTCTCAAGCTGCCACACCTCATGTTGCTGATTAACCCCTTCACTCCCTCCTGCTGATAGGTGGAGGTCTGTGTAGATGCTGGAGAGGGAGGGCACTTCAATGACGTATGCCACACGTTCAAGACCGTCCAGAGTGACCTTAAAAACCTTTAAATCCTCCTGCAGACTGACACCTGATATGAGAAGAGAATTATACATGTTAAACATTCTGCTGCATTTCTAACTGATCTAAACTGATCTATTTAGCATATATCGTATCTTTAAAATACTTAATAAGTGGAAATCTAGAATTCCGTAAGAAACACTGTTGACTCTGGGTCGCATGAGTTAGACTACCAGTTAGTAGCTTCAATATTTGACCATGGATAAATCTATATATAGAGTTAGAAAAATGTGCCTAGTCCTACGTTGTCCAGGTGTGGTTTGAAAGGATGTCCAGATCTTCTGTCCAGGTGTAGACGTCTCTCTGTGGAGATCAAGACAATATAAATATGTTAATGGGTATATTGTATCGTGGTATAGTGTGTGTATATTTCTAGGTGGTTTTCACATACTTAGTGTCAGCAGGTCCAGGTTCATTACTGAAGTTAGGAGGAGGATGGTTAGAGCGGTCACTCTTCACTGACAGAAGGCTGGGAGTTGGAGACTCTGATCTGTGTCTGCTGGACAGCAACAACAAGACAAACAACAACTAGTACAATAACATTAAAGGCAGAATATCACACTGGAATCTACTTTGTCTCTGCTTTTATTGTAGCAAAGTTGTGGGAATATTATCCAATGCAACCACACAGCTCTATACTACATACTGTGTATCTGGAGGTCCAGGAGGTTCATTACTGAAGTTAGGAGGAGGATGGTTAGACCGGTCACTCTTCACTGACAGAAGGCTGGGAGTTGGAGACTCTGATCTGTGGTGGAGACTTCTGGAATCATAACATTATAATGCAATAAAACATCAGACAAAGTCACCTTTAAAACGAGTGTTCTCAATCACAAGTAGAAGAGAACAACATGTTGGGTTTCAGCTACTCAACACTGCAGCCACACATAGAAATACTAACATTATGAAGCCACTAGATGGAGCCAGAGGTTAATTACCAATTATTCATCAGACACTCTTAATCCAGATTGATTTACATTAAAGAACAGACGCAAAAACATGGCAATACATGTGAATAATACATGCAAAGCTAAGATTGTAACAATAAATAATCTATTTGGGCTAATTAAACTGAGTATATTTGACTGCAATGGGAAGTTCATTCAATAGTTTAAATTGGAAGTGAATCTGCATTTTTGACATTTCTCATCTATATTATAAAATGAATATTATAAAATAATGTTACGTGTAGGCCAGCTTTGATCTCTGGTAAGTCAGCCTCAGAGCTGACAGAACAACGCGCTCAGAGTACGACCAAATTCAAACAAAACATATGATGAAACGCACACCAAACATAGGACTCTTCAGACCATCAAAATATGAGAGGAAAATCTTAATGGGTGTTTACTGTATAGTGTTGTAGTGTGTATAGTTACAGGTGGTTTTCACATACTTAGTGTCAGCAGTTTCATTACTGAGGTCAGGAGGATTTCCTTTAGACTTGTCACTCTTCACTGACAGAAGGCTGGGAGTTGGAGACTCTGATCTGTGTCTGCTGGACAGCAACAACAAGACAAACAACAACTAGTACAATAACATTAATACTGATGGAGAGATATTAATATTACACACATTTATAGAAATCAAACAGACTAGAAGTTCTGCTCCTCATGTCCTCACAGTGAGGAGGTTCTGGGACAGATAAGAGGGAACTTTCAGGATAAATATGAATGCTAAACCTAAAGCTCTGCACATAAACATCTACACATTTTTTTGGTTTACAGAGACTGCATACGGAGTAAACAAAAAAACGTCCAGCCAAACATCCTTAGATAATTACTGTTGTGGTGCAGCAACACACCCATGGAAAATACTGTAACACAGAATTATTGTTTTCTCTTCAGTGAACTACAGATGTGTCTCAGAGTCATAGGAGTTGTAGTTTCTATTTGGATTCACCATCGCTGATGTCACCTGTGTACTGTAGGGTTCATACTATAGTGTAGTATGGAACACAATAGAATTCACTGTGGTTCAACTGTCTTACAATTTCTTAGATTAGGGGCCGGCCCTGTTTCTAGTTTAGGTACCAGATGGTTCCACTATTTTTGTATATATTCACTCATGTATATGAATTCTGTCCATGAATATTATGGTTCTTTATGGATGTTGACATTACAATTGTACATTGTGAACAGCTGTTCCAATTACCTTTGACCCCATTGTGGGCATTGTGATCCGGTACAAAAACACGCAACTTCCTGTTGTCATTCACAACGCTGAGGAAGACCACTTGGGTCGAAACGCGTTCGTTGTTGACTGCACGATGAGGTAAATAAAGAACTAAAAAGAAAGGACATTGATTGAGTGCTGGCATTTCTCTTTTTCATTCTGCGTTTTTTGAGCCTTGCACCTCGAGGAACTTTTCTAATATGGAGTGTTGCGGGTTGTCTGCTTTGGCAGCTCTTTCTGTGTCCTCGACACAATAGAATTGACATACTGTGTATCAGGAGATCTTCTTTTAGACTGCTCTCTGTTCACAGACATCGTCCTCTCCCACGACCACTCATCTCTATGACTCTATGACACCTGTCAATCAAACACAATATCATTATGACTGTATGACACCTGTCAATCACACACAATATCATTATGACTCTATGACACCTGTCAATCACACAATATCATTATGACTGTATGACACCTGTCAATCAAACACAATATCATTATGACTCTATGACACCTGTCAATCACACACAATATCATTATGACTCTATGACACCTGTCAATCACACAATATCATTATGACTGTATGACACCTGTCAATCACACAATATCATTATGACTCTATGACACCTGTCAATCACACAATATCATTATGACTATGACACCTGTCAAACACAATATCATTATGACTATACGTCACCTCTTAGTCACACACACACACACACACACACACACACACACACACACACACACACACACACACACAGACACACAGACACACAGACACAGACACACACACACACACACAATCTGTCAATCATTAATATCTAAGGTGGTTTCAAAATGGAGTCTGCTCTTAACAACGGTAATATGGTACAAAGTTAATTTTCTTTATGGCTCTGTAACACTGACCATAAAGGTTAAACGTTTACCATTCGTCATTTAGTGACTGTGAAAAGTCTTCTACCCATTTGACTGTTTTCTACAGGAGAGTTAGTAATCATGTTATATTTATATAGTATCTGACCCCTGACCCCTCCAATAAAACCCACTGATGCTGAGGGCCAAGCAGGGAGGCATTTTGGTAGCGTTTTCTTTTTTTTTTTCGTATGGCCTGGGATCAAACCCTCGACCTCCCAGTTTCAGGGAGGACACTCTAACCACAAGACCACTGTAACAAATGGAACCAAATGGACCCTTATGTCCATAAAACAAACATACATCCCAGTAAACATGGTCAGGACCAGAACCAATTAGTGTCCAGATCAAGACAATCTAAGACTATCCCCACTCTGTCCCAGAATAATCACCTGATTCCACGTCACTGGAGTCCTCCAGTGACTCATGTGACATTCAGGACTACAGGTCCAGATTAAGGCCCATATGGGGATGATCTTCATTTCCAGAACGTCTTTAAATAATAAAGCCACAGTTTAGGGCTTCGCAACAATCGAAATTGAATTGAAATCGAGATTTCAGAATTTGAACAATGTAAATAAATGAAAATTGAAAATCGTGGTTTCCCCTTTCCTAGCACATTTACGGTATAACTGTGTCACACTCACTCACGGCCCTATCTTACCATAAAAAGTGTTCCGTTAAATAAGACAAGACAAACGCAATGTGTTTTGCTGAAAACGTAGTCTAAGATTCCAAGAGAAAAGAAATACTTGAATGTTCATTAAGAGAAAGAAAAGTGAGGTTTGCACTTGATAGTCATCATCTTTGTTCTATAAGAACCACCTTATTCTCAAATAAGAACATTTAAAATAAACATTTGTCTTTTTTTTTTTTTTTTGTAGTTTTAGCCTATAATGTTTCAGAGAAAAACAAATCAAGCTTTTATTTTTAGGCAAAATCGTGAATTCCTACTACAGCCAAGATATTCTGGTTCTCAGATTTGACTCTCTCTGATTCATCCCCAGGGACGTCTGTCTTTAGTGGACAGGATTTGTGTTGGTTGAAATCAGGTGATTATTCTGATGTCAGAACTGACTAGTTTTGGATTGCCTTAATCTGGACAGAATTAAGACGTCACCATTTTAGGTGACATGACCTACAGAATCTGTACGAATGTGTGTGTTAATTCCTTTAACAAACCGTATATGGAAGATAACGTTTTGAACCCTGATCTCATGCCTCAACATCTAGACAACAAGACACCAAGTTGCAGCCTGGTCTTTCACAGAACTTTAAATAATATTGTACAACATCACAATGTGAGCTTGTAGATGGACTAAATAATAACCCTCTTAACAAACAGTCAACACTGTATTCACATAAATGTATAAAACTCTTACCAGATGTGAAGTTCTTCTGTTGTCAAAGTTGAGTCAAAATGGAGTCTGAACTAACAGTCACCTGTCACTGTTAATACTACAATGAGGTGTGTGTGCGTGTGTGTGTGTGTGTGTGTGTGTGTGTGTGTGTGTGTGTGTGTGTGTGTGTGTGTGTGTGTGTGTGTGTGTGTGTGTGTGTGTGTGTGTACGTACTTTGTACCTGAATCATAACTTATTGCAGAGTCTTGAGTCAGTCTCCATCTTGGTGCGTTAGTCAGGGGGCGGGGTCAGGAGTGGGCTGGATTGGATGACAGACGGCTGTCATCTCACTTCCATGTAAAGGTCCAATGGAGGCTCTTCTACATAGACTTCTATTGAGCATGGAGACAGCCAATGGGGTCTAGTCCTGGACCTGAAGTAGGCAGAAATGGATTTTAACAGCAATTTAAGAGTGATTCGATACGTATCACAATAGGTGATGGTTGACTTATCGATTATCAACAAGGTCAGCTGGCAGCCAACATGCCTGGTGGAGGAACTGCTTAATAAGCAGCTACTGGAAATACTCGCTTGATTTTCGGTAGAATCTGCTGCCATTAAGCTAAAGAAGGAGAACCATGTCATGTATTCTCATATATCTGAGATCATGGAAAATTATCATAGTGAGAGTGACCGAAGGGACATGATGATTCATGAATCAAACTAAAGAGGGAACAAGATATAAGACATCAAAAAAGAAAAGCTAACCAGGTGCTCAAATGGAGGTAGTATATGGTAAAAATAGTAAAAAGGTGCTCACACGGATCATTGGGAACAAACCATAGTGAAGAAAAAAATGTGTGGTCTTCATCAGTACATGCCCTGATGAAGACCACTTGTGGTCGAAACATGTTGGCGTTTGTGCCTTTTTAACTTTAATAAAGGCTTTAACTTTACTTTTGTGTGCCCGGATCGTCGATTTTTTCTTCAAGATATAAGACATAACAAGCCATCAACCCTGATCTATCAGTTCCTCCACTCTATACCAGCAGCAGCAGCACACCTTACACTGAGGAATATTTTTTATGCCACATAATGTCAAACTCAAGGCCCAGGGGCCAACTCAGGCCCAAGAATGAATTATCTTCAGCCTGCAGGATGATATTTAATTTACCATTAGAACTGGCCCTCTGGTATATTACACACATAATGAATGGAACTAATTGATTTACTTTCTCATTTTACTATGAAAACAGTACTTGGTGAGGTTCATAGAACCTCACCATGGACAATGAGCTTTAATATTGCAATCACTTTTCATGCATGCAGTTTCATCTTTGCAATCATCTTGCTACTATGGGACAGTCATGACTTTTGAAGGAAACGTTTCCTGGGACATCCTGGTAAACCGCTGCCCCATGTGTTGAAACACAGTCCTGCAGGTCCAGGCCTCGACTTGTACCAATTGTTCTATTTTGGCCCGCCGTGTATTTGAGTTTGACATCCCTGCCTGGTTTACACAGTTTGGGTTGTCTGATCATAGACTGCATGTGGAAATGGTAAGATCAGTGTTGTAGTGGTAATTTTAGAAGTGGGGGGACGCCTCTGAAAGGGGAATTCCCCCCATTTTTTTTTTTTTTTCTGAGAGTGTACAAATGTGAACCAAATGGACCCTAGCGGGTCCATTTGGTTCCATTTGTACACTCTCAGAAAAAAGGAAACTCATTACCATGGTGAAACACATCTTGATGATGTCATCAAGATGTATTGCACCATGCTAATGATTTTTTTCAGACCCAAAAATATTTCAGATGTGAGAAGTGGGGGGACGCCGCCCCCCCGCGTCCCCCCTCCACTACACCCCTGGGTAAGATGGAGTGGCATAGGTTACCACCTGAACAGCGTAGGACCTAAAATAAAGGGATTTAAAGTCATTAAAGCTGGACTGTTGCCTGAGTCCAATGCATTTCTGCCTATTTCCCAACAGAACAGAGTAACAGTCTCACAGGAATACCGTGAGAGTGACGTTCACGGAAGTGTCACTTTGTGAATGAGGTGCTATTTCTCATGCCAATAAAGCTCATTTCAACTGAATTGCCAATGAAAAACTACAATTCAACTCTTTCAAGGCGTCAATAAATGCAAACAAAGCATCCGAAAATAACCTGTGACATGTCTTCTCTCATTTGTATGCAATGATTATTTTCTACAAAAGGTATAGTGATTAATAGAGTAATAAAAACAATATTTGTTCATGCTGTTTTTATGACAACATTAGAATGTATCCATTCATCGACTTCCTGTCTGAGAGTGTCACTATTCCCCTCCCCAGGAGTGCGAGCGGCTACCATTGGGTTTGCCCCATGAAGTGAATGGAGTACTCAGAACTCTGTCTTAGATGGCTCTGACTCAAAGTAACCAAACTGAACCAGTATGTGTTGATAACTTGACACCAAGCCAAGCCTTTAACTCACCGCTGAGTGTAGTGAAGTTAATTCACAGTAGGAGTGGTGGAGAGCAGAGCTGCTGCAGTAGTGATCTCAAACAGATCGGCCATCTTGTTATGGAGGAGGTGAAGGTGGAAGTGGAATGTGTGGGTGAGGATCTGAATGGGTTGCCATTTACAGGTTGCCAGGTTGGATTTACATGAAATATTTACACACTTTCCTACTAAATAAACAAATATAAACACACCCTTTTCACATGGGCCTGTTAGTGCCACCAACAGGTGGATTTTTGCAAAACACATTTTTGAACAAAAAGGCCTTAAATCATCCATTTACCATCTGCAGCTTCAACGTTGAAGTGACATAGAGGGGGGGGGGAGTTGCCTATAATACCTTTAGTCATTAAAGCTGTGGCTGTTGCCTGAGGCCAATGCATTTCTGCTACTTCAGGTCCAGGACTTGTCCCTGCTTGTACTTATACTTACTGTTGTCGTCCACCAGATGGCGCCAAGGAACAGAGATACTAATATTATTCAAGTCCATTAAAAACGGCTCTATGCCAGGGCTAGGAAACCTGAGGCAGGGTGCCAACATTGTCACTCCAGAGGGTGATCACTGGCACACAAGTGACACAAGTTAACTATACAGTATACAAAAAGGTGTAGAGTCAAAGGTAATAGATTATCTAAACGATTAATCGGTAATTCTGAATATGGCGCTCATTTATATATGAGCTTAAAAATATATTTTAGATTATTTGAGACAACTATCAAAAAAATATAATTTGTTAAAAACATTGTTAGAGCGGCTTCGCATTGACAACGCACATTCCGTATTGCTGTTTACTTCAGAACATTTATTTATAAACATAAATTCACAATAAGCCCGACTTTCGTTTCAAAACAAAAAACAACTTTATAGAAGGCTATTAGTTCTGTCCGTATATATGTGTTTGTTTGTGTGTGTGTGTGTGTGTGGTTGAAAATGTTTGCCCTGCCGCCCTATTGTCTATTGTCTGTCTGTCTGGCTGTCTGGATCACCTTCCTGATCACAGAGTGACTCCCACAAAGAAAACGTCACCTTCTGGGCCATCCCATTCATTAACATGACAATCAAGCCATTAGCAATAGAATTCTAATAATAGCAGCAATCATATAGCAATCATTTCAAATAATTTCATATCAGTATAACCTCCTTAAATAAATCATATTTCATCAGGCATAATTCATAATTCATGTAAATAAAAATAAATAATCATAATTCATAGAAAATGTCCAAATGGCTTCAACATACCGGCCCCTAATTGACCATTAAAGGGCAATTCAATTCATAAATCATAAGAAGCCATATTCATAGTCTTTAGTGACAATATTTAAATTGTCAAGTGTCCGTCTTCTCTTCGTTGGAGAAAAAAAAGTCTTCGTCGTCGAAAAAAGGTGTGTGGGTGTGTGTGCGTGCGTCCCAATGTGTAAAGGGGGGGGGGGGGGGGGGTGTTGCGTCGTGATAGTCAGCTGTAGATTGAGGGTGCAGTTCCGTCCAGGGGGACATCAACTGCGCCGGTCCGGGTATGGTAGGCCGTCCGGGGTTTCCCTCGATCAGATCATATCCTTCAGCAGGCACAATTTGGTAATTGGCCTTTCCAAATATCCATTCTGTGTCCTTACTTTGACGCGTCGCACACTTCCCCGTTTGTCAGGATAGGTGTCCATGATGCGGCCCATGGGCCAGGAGTTGCGAGGTGAGTTTTCATCGATGATGAGCACTATGTCTCCGCATTTCAGGTTTTCCTTCACCTCGTTCCATTTCTGTCTCCCCTGCATTAATGGGAGGTATTCACGTGTCCAACGCTTCCAGAAGAGGTCTGATATATATTGGACCTGTTTCCACCTTCTTCTGGAATAGCTGTCATGCTTCTCGAAGAGCCCAGGTGGAAGAATGGGCATTCCTTTCATTTGTAGCAGGTGGTTAGGTGTCAATGGCTCTGGGTCCTTTGCATCTTCGGACACCGTTGTTATGGGTCGATCATTCATGATGGCCTCCACCTCGCATAATGCAGTTTGGAGGCATTCATCGTCCAGGGTTTGTTCCTTTGTGATTGAGTACAAGATCTTTTTGATGATGCGAATGAGGCGCTCCCATACACCTCCATGGTGTGGGGCGTAGGGAGGATTGAATGTCCACTTTATACCTTCAGTTTGAACTGAATGCTCGACTTTCTGAAGGTTGAGATGTTCGAATGCCTCTCGAAGTTCTCGTTCGGCTCCTACGAAGTTTTTGCCGTTGTCGGAAACAATTTCTTTCACCTGGCCTCTTCTGCAGATAAACCTCCGGAGTGCAGAAATACAGGAGTCTGTATCCAGGGTGTAGGCCATCTCCAGATGTATGGCTCTACTGGCAAGACACGTGAACAGGGCTCCATACCTCTTTACCTTACTCCGGCCCCGTTTGACTTCGATAGGACCAAAGTAGTCCAGGCCCGTGTGGGTAAAGGGGGGTAGGTCAGGTGTTATTCGGTTCAGAGGTAGGTCCGCCATCTTTTGTCGTATAGCAGTGCCATGCCATCGCCTGCAGAGTACACACTCACGGGTTATCTTCCTCGCAGCGGAATTGGCCTTAATGATCCAGTACTTGGTTCGGAGTTTGGAGAGCATCTGATTTCTGCCACAATGACCCACCAAGATGTGAATGTGGTTCAGGAGTAGTCTTGAGAGGTGATGGTCATTGGGTAGGATAGCCGGATGTTTCATGGCTTCTGGCATCGCCAACTTACTTAACCTGCCTCCAATCCTCAGGATTCCGTTCTGAAGGACAGGGTTAAGTTGGTAGATCGTACTGCTCCTTTTCACAGGTTGGCCCTTTTCCAAAGAAGTCATCTCATCTCGGAATGATCGTAGTTGTACGTACGATATGAGTGACTCTTCAGCCTCAGCGAGATCGTTCACAGACAGGTGTTTAGGATGGTCTGATTTCACTGACGCGTGCAGTGCATAACCTGCTTTCTTCTGGAGGCTCAAGTGTTTCAGAGTCATTTTAAATTTCAAGAGCCAGGCTGCCGATCGAATTAATCTGTCCCATGATGAGAAGTGCTGGATAAAACGACTCAGAGGGCATTGATCCTGTAGAGCGGATGTAGCAAACATCGCAGCCGTTTTCTTGATCTCTGGATCACTGTCGGAGAGTACAAGTGGTACTTCGGAAAGCGTTGGCCATTCTGATTCAGGTTGCATCAGGAAGTCTGGTCCTTTCAGCCAGCGTCTGTCCCTAAGGAAAGTGTCTGCTCGCATACCTCTTGATGCACTGTCTGCCGGATTGATTGCAGTCTTTATGTGGCGCCACTGGGACTTGTGTGTTAGATCTCGAATAGTGGACACTCGGTTTGCCACATAGGTCTGAAATCTCCGGGTGTCGTTCAGGATGTATTTTAGGACCGAGGTGCTGTCTGTCCAGAAAACGGAATCGGCTAGGGTCACCTCGAGTTCTCTCCTCAGCATCCTGTCAATCCGTGCAGCAAGGACTGCTGCTGCAAGTTCAAGCCTCGGTATGGTTACCACTTTCAGAGGTGCGACTCTTGCTTTCCCTATGACGAAAGCAATGTGGGTTTGTCCACTACTGCTGGTCAATTTGAGGTAACTGACCGTGCCGTAACCTCGCTCACTCGCGTCACAGAAGTGGTGTAGTTGTGCGCTGGAGGTTTCGAAGTTGGGTGGCTTAAGACATCTTTGGACTCTAAGGTCCGAAACCAGGTTGAGCTCTTTAAGCCAGTCTTTCCATCTCTCTGCAAAATCATTTGGGATCTCTTCATCCCAGCCACAGTTCAGTTTGCAGAGCTCCTGAAGTATTGCTTTCCCTGTCAGCATGACTGGTGCTACCAGCCCAAGAGGGTCGTAAACAGAGTTCAGCACAGACAGGATACTTCTGCGGGTGAGTGACTGTTGCTTCGGAGTGATCATGAAGAAGAATGTGTCAGAGTCTATGTCCCATCGCATGCCTAGTGCTCTCTCTACAGGCAGTTTGTCCGTGTCCAGGTCTAGGTTTTTTACTTCCTTTGCCCTTTCTTCTGCCGGTACAGAGGTGAGGACCGAGCGACTGTTACTGGTCCATTTGGTGAGTTTGAATCCACCAGTAGCACATACTGCTATCAGCTCCTTCACCAGACAGATTGCTCGTGTCTCATTCTCAATCGATTTGACGCAGTCATCTACATAAAAGTTCTGACGTATGGTGTTAAGAACTTCGGTGTCGTACTTCCCTTCATTGTCATCAGCTGTCCGTTTCAGCGCGAAATTGGCACAGCTAGGGGACGAGACCGCTCCGAAGAGATGGGATGTCATTCGGTACTCTGCCAGTGGCTTGGTGGTGTCTCCTCCAGGCCACCACAGGAATCTTAGGAAGTCCACATCGTCCTCAGGTATTTTTACTTGATGGAACATTCCTTCGATGTCCGCCATTACTGCCACAGGTTCCTGTCGGAATCTAAGAAGTACACCTAGCAAGGTGTTCGTAAGGTCAGGGCCTTGCAGCAGTTCCGCGTTTAAAGAAGTCCCTTGGAAGGTGGAAGTACAGTCAAACACCACCCGGATTGTCTTTTTCCTTTTGTGGTAGACCCCATGGTGGGGAATATACCACAATCTTCCATCATTCCGGAGGAGCTGTTCATCTGGGACCCTTTCCGCATGTCCTTTCCTCAAGACATCATTCATGAAGGTAATGTAGTCATTTCGAAAGGCTTCATCTTTCTTAAATCTCTGACTGAGACTTCTGGTTCTTTGTTCTGCCACCTTCCTGTTGTTCGGTAGGCAGATGTTGTTGTCTTGACGGAATGGGAGTCGTATGACATAGTGACCTTCTTTCATTGTGATGGAGTCATTGACCACTTTGAGGAACTTCTTGTCTTCAAATGAGTGCTCTTGCTTCTCATTGTAAGCCAACTCTGAGAAGTCCTGATTATATTGTTGGACCAGGAGCTCTTCAAGTTTGGCTACAGAGATTCTGTTTGAAGTTATCTGTGGTCGACCCTGATCATCTGTTAGAGTGGTACTGCCAAGAGGTCCGTTAACAGTCCAACCTAGGCGTGTCAGAACTGCATAAGGCCCGTCATGTTGGCTGTTGATGACTCTCAGCGGCTCTATGGCCTTTGGGACATTTGCCCCAATCAGTAGATCTACCTCCGCTCTGATAGAGTTCAGTTGGACATCCTTAAGGTAAGGCCACGCCTCCAAATCCGCTTGAATGGGGATGTTCTCCTGACTGACAGGGATGTTATTCTGTGTGAAAACCTCTGGGAGTTCAATGAAGCTGCTTCCATCTAGGCTGCATACTTCCAGTCCAGTCATAGTATGGGTTTTCACTGGTCTCTCTTGACCCATTGTTTTAAGAAGGATCTCTGTTCTTCTTCCTCGGATAGACAACTGCTCCATCAGCTTCTCCGTACAGAAGGTTGCGTTGCTACGGGATCCAAGAATGCATACGCTTCAATAACACAGCTTCCCTTGTTAGCTTTGACCTTCACAGGTACGACTGCCAGCTTATAATCCTTAGCTCCGGCCCCTGTATGCTCCGTAGACACCATAGCATTGATAACAGGGTTGCATTTGGAGCTGGCATCCTTTTTAGCTGCAGTGTCTGCTGCAGAGAAATTCTCAATATGCAGGACAGTTGGGTGTTTCTTTTCACAGACGTGACAAGTGAGACGTTTCCTGCATGAAGCTGTCATGTGACCTCTGACCAGGCAGGCAAAGCAGAATCCTTGTTTCTTTAGAAATTCAATTTTCTCTTTGTGAGGCAGCTTAGACATGGTTTGACATGATTCCATCGCATGATTCCCTTTACAGAATACACATGGCCCAAGAAAGGCGTTCGTGTTCACCGTTGTGGTGTCCATTATTCTGTTTCCTTTTTCCTTGGAGTTCATGTCAGTATCCGTCTTGTCCATCACAGGTGTGACAGCAGTCACAAAACTTTTCTTGCTGCCGGATTTCGTATACGGCAAGTTCATTTTGGAGTTTCTTGTCTTACTTCCAGCCTCATCTTTAATTTCTCCAAAAACAGGATCCAGTATGATTTTGGCTTGTTTTTCCATAAACTCAATTAGGTCATAGAACTTAGGTCTTTGCCGGGTTTCCTCAACAATATCACACACTGTAGATCTCCATTTCTCTCTCAGCTTAAACGGGAGCTTTGAGACAAGTCGCTTCATATTAGATGGTAAGTCAAGCTCTGTCATGTATGGGAGATTTCTGACTGCATTGCCACAGCTTCTTAGATAAAGCGCATAGCTGTTCAGGGCCTTTCCGTCGTCAGAACCGATTGGATTCCAGTTTAAGGCCTTCTCAATGTATGCAGTTGTTATTTTAAAATCATCACCAGGCTATGCAGAGTGATGATTATTTTAAAATCATCACTCTGCATAGCCTGCCGCAGCACTCAAATGCAGACAGCTTCGTACCAACTCCTTTGGCTGTCCAACTGTATACTGTTCAAGAAAGTACAGTCGAGTACAATGTTGTGTTTAAAGGCTTGCATGAACGGTCGGTAGGCAAGAGGATCGCCATTGAACATTGGCACTTCTCTTCCTGGCAGTGAGGCCAGCCGTTGCTGTGTCATAAACAAATCAGCCAGGTCGGTCTGTCTTTGCAGCATGACTGTGAGGTCAGAATTTTCAGGCCTTGTATGGGTTTCACTCCGGGGAGTGGACCTGTCTTGGGTTTGGGACCCGTCTCGTCTGTGTGTTCCATCAGACATGAAAACTTTGGATGTACGGGGTTTTGTTCCAGTTATTCTGGCCTGTTCTGCAGCTTCGGCTGCAGCTGCTCCTGCTGTCATTGCAAACCCTTTAATCATTGGCCTTCTGGTGGTTTGTGACGCCTGCATAAGATTTTGTAATGGCGTTTTCGGTATAGATCCGAGGTCAAGATCCAGGTGTGACATGCTTAGATCGGTGCCGCAAACAGCTGGTTTTGTCACCCCTAGTGGTTGTGTCACCCCTAGTGGATCTGGGTCAGGGGACTTTTCCTCCACAGTTTCATTTTCATTTTGAGATTCCATTTCATTTTCTCCAGTATTTCCGTATTGTCCCATGGCATTTTCAAATGCTCCAGAGTTTTTAATTTTGCATCACTTGCAGCAATTTCTGATTCCAAAGCCAGAGTTTCCAGTTGCGCAGTTAATTTCATTTTTTCCATTTCCAGTTCATGTTTCTTGCTTAATTTCTCGGCTTTGGCCATTAAAGCAGCTTTATTTGCCGCAGCTTTCATGCGCTCAGATGAAATAGCACTTGTTTTTGATGCTTTTGAACTCGTTTTTGATGCCTTTGAACTTGACACAGACACATTGTCAGTTGTTTCCACCAGTGATTGTGGGTCGGGCTCTGACTGCCCACCTTTAAACCATTGTTCCACTTCACCCATAAATGCATTGTAATCGGCCATTTTTGGTTCATACCAGTGTACATTCTCATCATTTTTATCCTCCTCAGAGAGTAATTCCTGAACATACCCATGGTGCATTTTAAATTCATCCAGAACCTTTAGAAATTCCGACACGCAATGACGCACACTGTCAGCATCAACACCCTCATCCATCATTTGTTTTATTTCGTTCATTTTGCGAGTGCAGTGCCCAAGTTTTCCCTTGCGCGTCGCGCAACGGGTTTTATATTCTGAACTCATTTCTTTTGAACCCATTTCAGTGACCATTTCGGACTCCACAACATGTTTATCATGATCCTTTTCCGCCATTGTTTCACAGTTTATTCCACAGACAGTTTAATTCATATAATTCATTGACAGTTTCGATCGGTTCAGTTCATTTGCATATTTGCATATTCATTGTTATTCATCTCCGTTCCGTAACGCACAGCATTGATTGACAGCGCAACACATTTCATTCATTTGAATTCCCTTTGTTTGTGGTCACGGCCACGTTCATTCACGTCCACAGTGCACACTCATGATCATGTTATTTATTTCGTTTGATCGCCAAGTGCTTGTTATTATTTCATTTCCTTCTTGTTGTATTGTTTCCTTGTTGTATTTCGTTTCGACTTTAATCATGAATCGATCACAAGTTCACAACGATCGCAACAGCGCGGATCGCGCATTTGCGTTGTTTAGGCTATTCACAAATACACGGACTGATGAAGTGGTTTGGCAGCGATCCAAAGTCATCTTCAAGAACATCATCGCGGGGAATTCAGGTGCTTTTCGTTCACAGTGTTGTCTGCAAGCTGTTTGTTCTTTTCCATAGGGCTATTTTCAACTTTGTTAGAGCGGCTTCGCATTGACAACGCACATTCCGTATTGCTGTTTACTTCAGAACATTTATTTATAAACATAAATTCACAATAAGCCCGACTTTCGTTTCAAAACAAAAAACAACTTGTAGAAGGCTATTAGTTCTGTCCGTATGTGTGTGTGTGTGTGTGTGTGTGTGGTGGTTGAAAATGTTTGCCCTGCCGCCCTATTGTCTATTGTCTGTCTGTCTGGCTGTCTGGATCACCTTCCTGATCACAGAGTGACTCCCACAAAGAAAACGTCACCTTCTGGGCCATCCCATTCATTAACATGACAATCAAGTCGTTAGCAATAGAATTCTAATAATAGCAGCAATCATATAGCAATCATTTCAAATAATTTCATATCAGTATAACCTCCTTAAATAAATCATATTTCATCAGGCATAATTCATAATTCATGTAAATAAAAATAAATAATCATAATTCATAGAAAATGTCCAAATGGCTTCAACAAACATATAATGGTGTTTTAGGCTGATTCTGATTGCATACATTTGATTAAATTATATCTACACATGCCAGTCTAAAGGAACAGTACTCTATAACTATAATGTGCAACTGTAACTGTCATCAGGTTGTAACTAGGGAATAGAGATGCATGCTCTTTAGTTGAATAACTTTTTTGCCCGTTTCGAGGCACAGAACACGGACTCAATTACATCGGTGCGGAGCTCACCTGAGGAAACGGTCCTGCAAGTGACCCAAGATACTGTGAGTAACGTGTTTAAAAAAGTTAATGCCCACAAGGCCGCTGGCCCAGATGGGATAGCTTCCCGTGTCCTTAAGACATGCTACGACCAACTGTCAGGGGTATATAACGATATATTTAATCTTTCTCTGTCATTGTGTGTGGTGCCTCTTTGTTTTAAAAAAACAATTATTGTGCCCCTTGCCAAGAAAAACCCTGTAACCTGTCTCAATGATTATCGACCTGTTGCTTTGACGTCGGTTCTTATGAAATGCTTTGAAAGGCTGGTTATTTCTTATATTAAGAGTATAATTCCTGTTGGCATTGATCCTTTACAGTTTGCTTACTGCTCGAATAGATCTGTGGAGGATGCTATCTCCCTTGCACTACACACTGCCTTAGAACATCTGGAAAAGAAAAACGCTTATGTCAGACTACTGTTTGTAGATTACAGCTCCGCTTTCAACACGATTGTCCCATCTAAATTAGTGTTGAAACTCAGAGACCTCGGTCTTAGCAGCTACATCTGTAACTGGATTTTTGATTTTCTAACGGGCAGGCCCCAGGCTGTTCGCATTGGGGAAAGATGTTCATCCACAGTTCTCACTAGAACCGGTGCCCCTCAAGGCTGTTGCCTTAGTCCTCTGTTATACAGTTTGTTCACGTACGACTGTGTTGCTAGATCCTGTAATAACACCATAATTAAGTTTGCGGATGACACTACAGTGATCGGTCTGATATTGGATGGAGACGAGACAGCATACAGGAAAGAGATTGAGGAGCTAGTCTTGTGGTGCAGAGAGAACAACCTCTCACTTAACATTATTAAGACCAAAGAAATCATTGTCGACTTCAGGAAGTCCAGTGCGATCCACACCCCCATTTACATCGAGGGGCAATCCGTCGACATAGTCGAGTATTTCAAATTCCTAGGAATTCACATCACGGATACACTCACATGGTCACTGAACACCGAGCACATTCTCAAGAAGGCACAGCAGCGCCTGTACTTTTTGAGGCGGCTCAAAAAGTTTGGCCTGAGAAAAAACCTAAGGCTCTTTAGTGCATGGGCCAGAGGGGGTTTTGGCATACCGAGAGGTGGCAAAGGCTAGTTATGATTTTTGAGAAGCTCTATGTCTATAGATAATATTTTGATATGATAGACCTTCCTAAGTGGTAGCTAAATTGGTGTTATCAGCTGATAAAGGGACCCTCCCCTATTGAAAAATGGCATTTTAGATACAGGTGCATGCTGCAATATTAGCTCATTTTCATGATGTATGTCATATATGATACTATAATGTTTGGACTCATCTTGAAGAGGACACTTTAGGCTTTCATTTAAGCCCCTTTGTGTGTATGTGGGATAAGTACAGTCATTTCCAGGGCTCTTCAAACTTAGAATAAGATATTTTTCACACAATATTTTCTTAAACCATATTCTTTCTTTTAGTTCTATGCCATCAAAAAACATCAGTGACACAAAATACAACATCTGGAATACTCGTGTAACTCTAAGGATTCAGGAAATGTATGATTTACCTACACTATTTTGTTCTATGGGGGTGATTTTCAACTTTATATTAGACTAGCAGTTTTTAAGAACCTATAGGAATGGCAGTCTGGAACACAGGCAAGACAGTCATTCGGAGAATGTAGCACCCTCAAAATTTGACATAGACCAAAGATAGAAATACCGTCTGATTTGAAAGAATCTCAGGATTCCAATGAGACCAACCTTGTTATGCCACCTTGTCGAGAAGGGGGTTAAATCCATACTTTGTTGTAAGTTTGACTAGATTTTTGTAAGTGAAAAATGTCCACAGTCATTTTAAATCCAAAGCCCATATGATATTTGATAATAGTGATAGGTGGCAAAGGCTAGTTATGATTTTTGAGAAGCTCTACATCTATACATTCTATTTTGATATGATAGACCTTCCTAAGTGGTAGCTAAATTGGTGTTATCAGTTGGTAAAGGTACCCCTCCCCCATTGAAAAATGCAATTTTAGATACAGGAGCATGCTGCAATATTAGCTCATTTTCATGATGTATGTCAGATAAGACACTATAATGTTTGGACTCATCTTGAAGAGGACACATTAAGCTTTTATTTAAGCCCATTTGTGTGTATGTGGGATAAGTACAGTCATTTCCAGGGATCTTCAAACTTAGAATAAGATATTTTTCCACACAATATATTCTTAAACCATATTCTTCCTTTTAGTTCTATGCCATCAAAAAGCATCAGTGACACAAAATACAACATCTGGAATACTCGTGTAACTCTAAGGATTCAGGAAATGTATGATTTACCTACACTATTTTGTTCTATGGGGGTGATTTTCAACTTTATATTAGACTAGCAGTTTTTAAGAACCTATAGGAATGGCAGTCTGGAACACAGGCGAGACAGTCATTCGGAGAATGTAGCACCCTCAAAATTTGACATAGACCAAAGATAAAAATACCGTCTGATTCGAAACAACCTCAGGACTCCAATGAGACCAACGTTGTCATGCTAACTTGTCGAGAAGGGGGTTAAATCCATACTTCGTTGTAAGTTTGACTAGGTTTTGGTAAATGAAAAATGTCCACAGTCATTTTAAATCCAAAGCCCATATGATATTTGATAATAGTGATAGGTGGCAAAGGCTACTTATGATTTTTGAGAAGCTCTACATCTATACATTCTTTTTTGATATGATAGACCTTCCTAAGTGGTAGCTGAATTGGTGTTATCAGATGGTAAAGGTACCCCTCCCCCATTGAAAAATGTAATTTTAGATACAGGTTCATGCTGCAATACTAGCTCATTTTTCATTACATATTTTATATATCACACTATAGTATTTGGACTCTTGAAGAGGACACTTTAAGCTTTCATTTAAGCCCCTTTTTGTGTATGTGGAACAAGTACAGTCATTACCATGGCTCTTTAAACTTAGAATAACATATTTTCCAAACGATATTTGCCTAAATCATATTCTTTGTTTTAGTTCTAAGCCTTCAAACCACATCAGTGACACAAAATACAATATCTGGAATTCTGATATCACTCTAAGCATTTGGGAAATGTATAATTTACCTACAATATTTTGTTCCAAGGGAGTGATTTTCAGCTTTATATTGGACTAGCGAGACAGTCTTTTGGAGAATGTGGCATTTGGCATCATTTGATTCTAGACAACCTCAAGTTTCCAATGAGACCAACCTTGCCATGCCATCTTGTCGGGAAGGGGGTTCAATCCATATTTTGTTATAAGTTTGACTATATATTGTATTGGTGACTGAAAAAACATCCATAGCCATTTGAAAAAGGTCCCGCTCCCTGTCACTTAACTAAATCAGCACTCAGTAGTTCAAACTTGCGTGTTGCACACATGTAGGCCATGGCCTACTCGTGCGTGAGCGGAGTGGGATAATACTAATGACATTAGCTGTAAAGGTCGAACACCGAGCACTGTGCACCGATCGCCGTACTTGCGCCCGCTCCGCTCACACTTGCTTCTGCTCCACTTACGCAAGTATTATGTGAATGGAAAAGGGTTGCATGGATACCTTCAAGCCCCCCTGTACAGATTTGCCAATTTATGGCAATCACATGCTGTTTTGGGCAAGAACCATGCCATTTTATACATGCAGTAAAATGTGTAATTTCTGCCTTCTGTACAAATGAGACCACGTTACTGCATCTATAGCTGTAAGAGACAACTGTACTGTTTCTAGAGCTGTATGAGACGACTGTGCTTTATCTAAAGCTGTATGAGACCACTGTTCTGGACCTAAATATCACAGTACTGTATCTAGACCACTGTACTTCATACATATAGCTTCATATTATAGCTGCACACAACCACTGCACTGTATCTGAAACACTGTAGATCATCTACCTGTATATCTGCACCTAGACTACTGCACTGCATCTATGGGCATCTGAACGGTATCTATAATCCACTGTACTGCATACAGTGCCGTGAAAATGTATTTGCCCCCTTCCTGATTTCTGTGTTTTTTGCATATGTATCACTCACAGAGGTTTCAGATCATCAAACCAATTTTAGTATCACACAGAGACAACCCAAGGAAATACAAAATGCAGTTTTGAAATGTTGATTCAATTTATTAAGGCACAAAAAAAAAATCAAAACTTATCTAACACTATGTGAAAAAGTAAATGCCCCCCAAACCTAATAGGGAGTTGGACCACCTTTGGCAGCGATAACTGAATTCAAACGTTTGCTATAATTTGTGATGAGTCTTTCACAACGCTGTGGAGGGATTTTGGCCCACTCCTCTTTGCAAAATCTTTTCAAGTCAGCCATGTTGGAGGGTCGTCTTGCATGAACCGCGTGCTTAAGGTCAGACCACAGCATTTCAATTGGATTTAAATCCGGACTTTGACTTGGCCACTCCAAAACCTTCATTTTGTTTTTCTTGAGCCATTCAGAGGTGGACTTGCTGGTGTGCTTTGGATCGTTGTCCTGCTGCATGATCCAAGAGCGCTTGAGCTTGAGGGCACGAACTGATGGCCTGACATTCTCCTTCAGAATTTTCTGGTAAACAGCAGAATTCATTATGCCATCAATCACAGTAAGTTGTCCTGGTCCTGAGGCAGCAAAGCAACCCCAGACCATCACACTGCCACCACCATGCTTTACTGTGGGCATAATGTTCTTTTTGTCAAATGCTGTGCCATTTTTGCGCCAGATGTAGCGGGCTGCGCATCTTCCAAAAAGGTCAATTTTTGACTCATCAGTCCACAAAATGTTTCTCCAAAAGTCTTGAGGATAATCGAGATACCTTTTGGCAAATGTGAGACGATCCTTAGTGTTCTTTTTTGACAGCAGTGGTTTTCGCCTGGGTACTCTGCCATGGATGCCACCTTTGGCCAGTACCTTTCTTATGGTGGAGTCATGCACACTGACCTTAACTGAGGCCAGCGAGGCCTGCAGTTCCTTTGATGTTTTTTGAGGGTCTTTTGTAACCTCCTGGATTAGCCGCCGTCGCGCTCTTGGAGTAATTTTAGGTGGTCGACCACTCCTGGGAAGGTTTGCCACTGTTCCCAGCTTTCTCCATTTGTGGATAATGGCTCTGACAGTGGTTCGCTGGATCCCCACAGCCTTGGAAATGGCTTTGTAACCTTTTCCAGACTGATGGATCTCGATTACTTTTTTTCTTAATTCTTCTGGAATTTCTTTGGATCGTTGCATGTTGTTGAGATCTTGTAGCCTACTCCACTTTGTCTAACAGATCCAATTTAAGTGATTTCTTGATTTGAACCCAGGTGGTGGCAATCAGGTTTGGGTGTGGCTTGTAGAATTGAACTCAGCTTTCCCAAAAACTGTTGTTAATCACAGTTACTTTGAGTTTTAGCAAGGGGGGCAATTACTTTTTCAGATAGGGCCAGATACGTTTTGATTTTTTTTGTGCCTTAATAAATGGAATCAACATTTAAAAACTACATTTTGTATTTCCTTGGGTTGTCTCTGTGTGATATTAAAATTGGTTTGATGATCTGAAACCTCTGTGAGTGATAAATATGCAAAAAACACAGAAATCAGGAAGGGGGCAAATACATTTTCACGGCACTGTACTTTTAGACCATTGTACTGCAGCTTTAGACTTGATACACTGACCACTGCACTGTGTACAGATCAGTACTGCATCTTAACTCAATAGAGGCGTGTAAACATGCACTAGAGTGGCCTACATACAGTACATGTATGTATAAATTGGTCTACTGATGCACTAGAGTGGTCTACTTGTGTACCAGAATGGTATAAACATGCACTAGAGGGGTCTAAACAGGGGTGGACTGGGAGCTCAAAACATACCGGGCAATTTTGTCAGAGCGGCCCTCTGAATCTTTGTGGGGGCTCCGGGGCCTGAGCCCCCATGAGAATTTAAGACATAAGGGGCTCTGGGGCTCGGGCTAACTAAAATTAGTTAGTTAGTTTTAGTTAACTATAAAAACCCTGCAATAGGCAGTCTCATTTGAAGAGGACAGAGGGCCGCCAGCACTGATTCGTGGGCCGGTTTTGTGCAGATTTTTTTTTTTAAATTAAAACACGACATTAACGGCCCCCGGGGGGGGTCGGCCCACCGGGAAAATGCCCTGTATGCCAGACTGTCAGTCCACCCCTGGGTCTAAACATGCACTAGAGGGATCTAGAAACACACTGTGCTCAAAACCTGCAACAGAATGGTCTACATGTGTACTGAAGTGGTCTACACACTACTATAGTACTCAGTACTATAGTTACAGACCACTATACTGTAGTGCAATTTTACACCACTGCTGTGATCTATACACCACTTTAGTGCATTTGTAGGCCAATGTAGTGCATCTGTAGACCATGGAAGTGCATAGATCACTCTAGCACATTAGTAGACCAATTTATTCCATATACTGTATAGGCCACTCTGGTGCAGGCTTGGAGCACTCTAGTGGAGTATACCACTGTAGTATAATCTATAGACAACCCTGTGCAGTGCATGTGTATGCAATGTTGCAGGATTCAAACTTGGGTCTCCCGCATTGACGTCCAACATATTAACCACTAGGCCAAAGGGGGCGCAATCTTATGTCACAGCTGCTAATGTTTTCTTTTCATTACCATTTCAATCGTATTAACCTACAGCACGTTGGGTGACCTGGTCACCAAAAGTGTTTACAATAGGCAGAAATTTGTTGTCTGTACAGGGGAGGCTTGAAGGTATCCATGTAATCCATTTACATTCACATATATTTAAGTGTCATGTAATGGGACCTTTTGTAAAATGGCTATGGACGTTTTTCTCTCTCCAAAATCTAGTCAACTTACAACAAAGTATGGATTTAACTCCCTTCCCAAGAAGGTGGAATGACAAGGTCAGTCTCAATGGAAACCTGAGGTTGTCTAGAATCAAATGGTATCTGTATCTTCAGGCTATCTCAAAGGTGTCTCACCAGGCAGCAATTACTATAGGTTCTTAAAAACGCTAGTCCAATTCACCCCCTTGGAACCCCCTTGGAACAAAATATTGTAGGTAAATCATACATTTCCCAAATGCTTAGAGTGATATCAGTATTCCAAATATTGTATTTTGTGTCACTGGTGTGGTTTGATGGGGTAGAACTAAAAGAAAGAATATGACTTAAACAAATATTGTGTGAAAATATCTTATTCTAAGTTTGAAAAGTCCTGGTAATGACTGTACTTGTTCCACATACACACAAAGGGGCTTAAATGAAAGCTTAAAGTGTCCTCTTCAAGATGAGTCCAAATACTATAGTTTGATATATTAAATATATCATGAAAAGGAGCTACTATTGCAGCATGCACCTGTATCTAAAATTGCATTTTTTTAATGGGGGAGGGGTACCTTTACCAACTGATAACACCAATTTAGCTACCACTTAGGGAGGTCTATTATATCAAAACAGAATGTATAGACGTAGAGCTTCTCAAAAATCATAAGTAGCCTTTGCCATCTATCACTATTGTCAAATATCATATGGGCTTTGGATTTAAAATGACTGTGGACATTTTTCATTTACCAAAACCTAGTCAAACTTACAACGAAGTATGGATTTAACCCCCTTCTCGACAAGTTAGCATGACAACGTTGGTCTCATTGGAGTCCTGAGGTTGTTTCGAATCAGACGGTATTTTTATCTTTGGTCTATGTCAAATTTTGAGGGTGCTACATTCTCCGAATGACTGTCTCGCCTGTGTTCCAGACTGCCATTCCTATAGGTTCTTAAAAACTGCTAGTCTAATATAAAGTTGAAAATCACCCCCATAGAACAAAATAGTGTTGGTAAATCATACATTTCCTGAATCCTTAGAGTTACGAGTATTCCAGATGTTGTATTTTGTGTCACTGATGTTTTTTGATGGCATAGAACTAAAAGAAAGAATATGGTTTAAGAAAATATTGTGTGAAAAATATCTTATTCTAAGTTTGAAGATTTCTGGAAATTACTGTACTTATCCCACATGCACACAAAGGGGCTGAAATGAAAGCTTAATGTGTCCTCTTCAAGATGAGTCCAAACATTATAGTGTCTTATCTGACATACATCATGAAAATGAGCTAATATTGCAGCATGCTCCTGTATCTAAAATTGCATTTTTCAATGGGGGAGGGGTACCTTTACCAACTGATAGACTAATTTAGCTACCACTTAGCAAGGTCTATCATATCAATATAGAATGTATAGATGTAGAGCTTCTCAAAAATCACAAGTAGCCTTTGCCACCTATCACTATTGTCAAATATCATATGGCCTTTGGACTTAAAATGACTGTGGACATTTTTCACTTACAAAAATCTAGTCAAACTTACAACAAAGTATGGATTTAACCCCCTTCTTGACAAGGTGGCATAACAAGGTTGGTCTCATTGGAATCCTGAGGTTGTTTAGAATCAGACGGTATTTCTATCTTTGGTCTATGTCAAATTTTGAGGGTGCTACATTCTCCGAATGACTGTCTCGCCTGTGTTCCAGACTGCCATTCCTATAGGTTCTTAAAAACTGCTAGTCTGATATAAAGTTGAAAATCGCCCCCATAGAACAAAATAGTGTAGGTAAATCATACATTTCCTGAATTGTTAGGGTTACACGAGTATTCCAGATGTTGTATTTTGTGTCACTGCTGTTTTTTTGATGGCATAGAACTAAAAGAAAGAATATGGTTTAAGAAAATATTGTGTGAAAAATATCTTATTCTAAGTTTGAAGAGCCCTGGAAATGACTGTACTTATCCCACTTCCACACAAAGGGGCTTAAATGAAAGCCTAAAGTGTCCTCTTCAAGATGAGTCCAAACATTATAGTATCATATATGACATACATCATGAAAATGAGCTAATATTGCAGCATGCACCTGTATCTAAAATGCCATTTTTCAATAGGGGAGGGTCCCTTTATCAGCTGATAACACCAATTTAGCTACCACTTAGGAAGGTCTATCATATCAAAATATTATCTATAGACATAGAGCTTCTCAAAAATCATAACTAGCCTTTGCCACCTCTCGGTATGCCAAAACCCCCTCTGGCCCATGCACTACTTGTGAACTTTTACCGGTGCACAATTGAGAGTATACTAACAGGGTGCATAACAGTGTGGTTTGGCAACATGACCGCCCAGGACTGCAAGAAGTTGCAGAGGACGGTTAGAACAGCAGAAAAAATCATTAGCAACGGCACATCACTCCCTAGTCTAGGTGACATTTACACCACACGCTGTAAGAGAAAAGCGCAGAGCATCATTGCTGACGCCAGTCACCCTGCACACACCCTATTCCAACTACTTCCATCCAAAAAGCAATACCGCAGCATCAAATCTCGCACCACTCGTTTGACAAACAGCTTCTTCCCGCAGGCAGTCAGGCTGCTGAACAGCTGACCTGTACTGTAGTGTACTGCCACTTTGTATGCACTTTGTTTTCTGTTTGTGTTGTGCTGTTGTTTTTGTCTGTGATCTATGTTGTTGGAAGACTGAGATGCTCTGTAGCACAATGAATTTCATTGTATTTATACATTCCACTGTATCTATACACATGACAAATAAACCTGAACTGAACTGAGTTTAGTTACACCTAACACTGGAAAAACTACAGTTAATTGGGAAAAACATGATAGATTGAAAAAAAAAAAATCCAGTGTTTAGTTGATGATCCGATTAATTTATTACCAAATTAGTTGACAATTGAATTACCGATTCGATTACGATTTATTGATTAATCATTGCAGTTCCCCAGTGTGGACAGGTATACGCCCGTTCATGTTACGGTACCCTTTTGTTAAGACTAGTCTAGGGGTAAGAGTTACCGAACATAAAAATAGTACAAGGGATTCTGAACATTTCAATGTGCAAATAAGCGACACAAACACCAGTTTAAAGACAAAATCAAATATGTTTAGTTAGATTGGTTTGCAAAATTAAGTTACAAGTACAGTAGCTTTTCAAGCAAGGTCAAACGTACTGAAGGATTACAAATACTCAAGGATTACAATTACTCAAGGATTACAAATACTCAAGGATTACAATTACTCAAGTTAAGTTGCTAAATAGAGTAAAAGCAATTACAGTTGTTTTACTTAAGTACTCTGTAGGGTTACCTAAAGCAGTTAGTGCTTGAGCAGTTCAACATAAATCTGTGAGTGTTTGCACTACAACAGATGTGGGGTCTATATTTAACAATAATTAAGCAGTTCGAAAATAAATTGTATACCTCTGCCAGGGGACGCGGATGTTGCCAAAAAAAACAAACAAAACAGCTAAGAGCAACAGGTACAAACTAAACTGACTACCTATGAAAAACAATATAGGTGCCCTAACTACCTAACTACTCTAGCCGGGAATAAATACATAAGTGGCAACCACCCCTTACCTAATGTTTCTAGACATAATCAACCTACGTGATGTAAATGTAAAGGGGCCCCCGTCTTGCCTGTCCCAAGGCAGGGCATACGCTAGAACTACTTTAATGTTTCAGGGCAAGGTTGCTGCTGCCTGAATAAGTCTGCTTGGTCTGAGAGAGAATGAGAGAATGAGCCAGCACTGCTTATATAGGACACAGGTGAGTATGATTGGATGGAGGCGGGACCGAGGAATCACAGGCTGACGAATGAGGGTGGATGATGTGGCTTGGAGGCTGGACACACTGATAGCTGAGGACACTCCCACCTGCAGGGAATGAGAGTGTGTGGAGGGGGAAAGAGGGACTGGAGGAATACAGAGGAGGAATACAGAGACCTACAAACCTATACGGCACGTAACACGCCCACCAACAAGAACGAACTTACACTAAGTTTGTTCATGAACTATGTACACAGTAGCTAATCTACAAGATTAGAGAAAACAAAAGAGAAAAAAAAAACAGCGTCTTTTACGCATAGAACAACGTGGTGGCTGGAAAATTGACTAAGCCTTTCTCATGCTTTATCTACAAGATGGCGAACAACAACAAAAAAAAACAAAAGAGTACTGCGGTATCTACGCATGGGTCAGCGCATCCGCCAGTACATTGTCATTCCTTTCTTATGGTTTAAGTCAACTAGACTCACAGTATTGGCAAAGGAAGTATTGGCAAATAAAGTATTGGCGAGTAAAGTATTGGCGAGTAAAGTATTGGCGAGTAAAGTATTGGCGAGTAAAGCTTTCCCAGGCCAACCACATCACCTGCAATGTCGTTCCCCAGGATTAGATCTATACCTGGAAAAGGCAAGGCAGGACGGACTGCTACCTTAAAGCAGCCAGAAACCAACTTGGTCTTCAAAAACACATTGTGCAGTGGAACCTTTATGAAACTCATATCAAGGCCTTGAGCCATACTGTATGCACCGGAGAATGTTGCATCTGAAAGGGGCAGTGCACCGGCTAACAGAAAAGACTGAGCTGCCCCGGTGTCTCTCAAAATCCGTATTGCCTTACTACTATTGGGCTCTCCAACTAAGGACACCATGCCATCAAAAGTGAAGGGCTTAAAGCCATCAATACACATAGGAACAGGGCCGTTTGGGGTTTGCTGCACAGGCACCGTTCTGACGAAACCAGTAGGTTTAACATTAGCTTTAGCATTCTTTTTCTTTAATTGAAAACAATCTCTTTGGACATGGCCTTTAGCATGGCAATAGTAACACTCCCTCTCCTCCTTTGAGCCGACAGGAGGAGTAGCGTTAGCGGGTTGAGCACCAGACACAGCAGGACCCATACCACAAGGTGCCCCAAACACCTCCGTATGAGTCAACACATACTCGTCCGCAAAAATCGCTGCTTCATTAAGCTGAGAGACCTTTTTTTCATCTCACTACTATAATGCGAGAGCGGCCCTGCCCGTTTGTCTGTCCGCCTTTGTTGCACTTCTCCTAAAAAACTACAATGTTTGCATGGATCTAACCATGCACAACACGTCCAGCACTGTTGTCCTCACAGCATAGGCTATATTTCATCCATGCAACTGCCATATTTACTGTACACTGTCCATTTATATGAAAATAATTTTGGTGCAGTGTCAACCACCCGGTCTACTGAATTGCCTCCATATTGCCTCCATAGCTCTCTTACTAAGCTACTGTGACGTCAAAATCATCAGTGTTGCCAACTGACAAAATCCAAAATGCACTACAATGCGCTAGAGCATTGGGTTACCAGGGCCCACTGTTTATTCTGCATTTTTGACACGGACGACCACCCCTTCATTACATTAGCCTCTCAGCCACGGAGGACCACCCCTTCATGACATTAGCTTCTCAGCCTAATTTAGGAGAAATAACTGATAAAATGTTCGTCAAAATAGCAATTCTTCTACATTTCTAAATGTGTTGATTCTGGAAAATTAGGTCATTCAGATGGTTAAATATGATTTAACTCTTGAGAGCGTATGAATGAAACCAAACGGACCCCAAAGGGTCCATTTGTTTACCAATGGTCCTTTCTAGGAACGAAGGAGGACTCTATCATAGCAGTAAAATGGTGAAAAACAAGGGTTTTATCTCTGGCGCCTGTCAACCAATTTTGACCCAACTCACAAGCAAAAAAGCACCAGATTTTCCGCCAGGAGTTTACACTAATTTTGGCACTGGGAGGGGGGATCGACAAATGCACCAAGTTGGCAACACTGCACACTGTGCCTCTGCGCGCTGACCCAACCCCCTTCTGCCTTTGCCTGTGACGTCAAAATCAGTGTTGCCAACTGACAAAATCCAAAATGCACTACAATGCGCTAGAGCATTGGGTTACCAGGGCCCACTGTTTATTCTGCATTTTTGACACGGACGACCACCCCTTCATTACATTAGTCTCTCAGCCACGGAGGACCACCCCTTCATGACATTAGTTTCTCAGCCTAATTTAGGAGAAATAACTGATAAAATGTTCGTCAAAATAGCAATTCTTCTACATTTTCTAAATGTGTTGATTCTGGAAAATTAGGTCATTCAGATGGTTAAATATGATTTAACTCTTGAGAGCGTATGAATGAAACCATACGGACCCCAAAGGGTCCATTTGGTTACCAATGGTCCTTTCTAGGAACGAAGGAGGACTCTATCATAGCAGTAAAATGGTGAAAAACAAGGGTTTTATCTCTGGCGCCTGTCAACCAATTTTGACCCAACTCACAAGCAAAAAAGCACCAGATTTTCCGCCAGGAGTTTACACTAATTTTGGCACTGGGAGGGGGGATCGACAAATGCACCAAGTTGGCAACACTGCACACTGTGCTGACCCAACCCCCTTCTGCCTTTGCTAGCTAGCCCAGTCCATAGAACTCTTAAGCTCGATGCAATGAAGCTCCTCGCATTTCTCTCCACAACACGCCCTGCAGAAGACGGACGTTACTTACTCTTTCCAAGCGAATGCATCTTACGGCCGCTGCTCTTATTGTTGGATATATACGACTAACGCAACGCTTGGACACAGCTGCCTGCCCTACAACAGCAACACTTCACGAATCACAACACCACACACCCATAACCACACAGCGACTCTCTCAGCGCATTAGCGTCTCAGTCGCTACAGACACAGAATCCAACACGCCGTTGTAAATTGCTTGCCAAAACACAAAAACCTCACGATTCTTTCCATATTGCTTTACATGCAACGTGTTGCACATGCACGTGCGCTGCCCGCGTATATTAACATTTAGAGTTAGACAGTCGATCTGCACAACGAAAATGTTTATTTTTAATTGCATGCATATTATTAACCACGCGCACGGTGTGTGCCTGGGTGTGCTGTGTGTGTGCGTCTTCATGTACACTGACGTAGGCCTATACATTCCATCTTCCAAGCACACGTGCATATCTTTGCATAGCAGTATTAATCATAACAATATATAAGTTTAGTTGGATAGTAGCTACATTTCACGACAACATACAAACTTTTACATTCTAATGACCCCCAATGGACCCATTAAGAGAGCATTTTAAAGCTCTCCCAGTCTTCATTTTAATCGCAAGGACCCCCAGTTTAACATCAATTAACACAACACAGACCCCCACAATGGACCCTATAAGAGAACATTTTAAAGCTCTTGCAGTGTTCATTTTTATTGCAAGGACCCCCAGTTGACATGAATTTGGCTACACACACCCCATTTAAAGGAGAATTCCGGCCCAAACGTTTTTTTTTTAATCTTTATTTGCCGTTATTTTTTTTATTTATTTTTTAAGTGGTCCAGGTCTTATTTTGTGAAAATACTCCTTTATGGCTGTTTCCCCTACCCTAAAATAAGCTTATAATGGGGCCAATGGGTGTTGTGCAAGTTCACACATCGCTCCAAAATGCATTTTTTTTTTGCTAAATATTGTGTCTCCACCATGTCAGTAGTGTGTTAACACTCACACTTTCACTTTTGTTTCAGCAGTGGTTCAGCCATAAACCATGTGCCACGCCCCCAGCTTTTGAGACAGCTGGATCACTGCTGTACCAAAAGTGAAAGTGTGAGTGTTAACTCACTACTGACATGGTGGACACACAATAGCAAAAAAAAAAAAAAAAAAAGCATTTTGGAGCGATGTATATAGGTGAACTTGCACAACGCCCATTGGCCCCATTATAAGCTTATTTTGGGGTAGGGGAAACAGCCGTAAAGGAGTGTTTTCACAAAATAACACCTGGACCACTTTTTTCAAAAAAATTAACTGCAAATAAACATAAAAAAAAAACGTTTGGGCCGGAATTCGCCTTTAATGCCAATTCTCTTTCTGTGACCCTCAATTTATATTGTGCAACCACTGTTAATGTAACTCTGATTGTGTACAACACCTCTAGCGGGTCCATTTGGTTCCATTTGTACACTGAGTTACCGACCCAAGGGCCCATTTGGTTCCTATCACTATCTCAACTTTAGGTATCCCTCAACTACGGGCCCCATACTATAGGATGCCACCATCAATGTGTGTGACTGTGTATGTCATACACACTGCCCTCTGCCTTATACCTGTATATTGGCGTTTCCAATTTTCACTGGAGTCCACTGCTATACAAACAGTTCCAACTATGTCTTATTCTTTGTTAGGGTTTATGTTGCACAGACCTTTGCCTATATTACCACTGTCCCCATCCATATTCCATGTATCCTCATTACTGCTGCATTATATACCTCCCTGTTCATGATCATAATCTTTTGTAAGAATTTCATGTTACTCACATCTATTACAATTCCTCTTAGTGTGTCCAAAATTACATTGCATATGACGAAAGATGCAGTGTTGCAAAGTGTCCAAAACATGAACATTTTCAAAATTGAGGTGAATGCAAGTCGCCTGTCGCTACAATGGCGCAGACTCTAGGCGTGAGGCCCGCGCAGCGGGCCTCATGTCTAGTTTAAATGAATTACACAACTCTCAGAGGCGCACTTTTTGAACTCCTCTAAGAGGATCAACTCACGCATGGACGCGAGGTCGGTGACCTTACTAGCGGCACACCATTTATCAAATAGCTCTCCTTTCTCCCTTGCAAACTCTACAAAAGTTTTAGCAGAATCTTTCTCCAATTCTCTAAACTGCTGCCTATACGCTTCTGGAACACGCTCGTAGGCACGGAGTACGGCAGCCTTACATAAGTCGTAGTCGAGACTATCAGCAAGAGGCAGAGACGCAACAACATGTTGGGCTTTCCCAGTTAGCTTGCACTGTAACAGAGTGGACCAGTTCTCCTTGGGCCAATTGAGAACTGTCGCAAGGCGCTCAAAGGTCTGAAAATACGCATCCACTTCCGTTTCCCGGAAGGGAGGAAGTTCTATATGCCGAAACAGATCATAATTACCCGATGGTGCTGTTGAGGCAGTGGAGGCGAGTGGACCATGAGGGGCAGACACAGAGGCCGGAGACGCCGTAGTGGACGGAGGCGTCGCAGTAGATGGTACCATGGGCGGAGGGACGAAGGCGGAGAAGGTGGACGGCACCACCCCCCTGGGAGAGGACTCAAGCTCCAGTCTACGTAGTCTGACTGCAGTTTCCAACTCGTATTCTAGCTCTAGTCTGCGAACAGCAAGCTGATGGTCATGCTCACGTATTTGAGCTCTTTCTGTAGCTGCTCTACTCTCCCTTTTCTCCTCCCTTTCTCTTTCCAGGCGGGCCAAACATAGCTTCAGTTTGGCGGAATCTAGTGGCGTGGACCCCGACGGGGTCGGTGAATGTACCAATGAACCAGCCTCCGATTTTGGTGAGGTCGGTGGCGAGCTCCCCGTACCAAGGTCATCGGGGGAGGTCACACCATCCAGCCCCCCCTCAACAGGAGCACCCAGGACCCCCTTGTCCACTAGCCCCGCCAGCACCGCTGCCTTAATGTCCCCTTTAAGGGCACCAGGGTTAACATCCATCCCAAAATGTTTGGCGATCGAAATTAAATCAGCCTTGCGACACGAATCAAACGATTCATTAGTAGGATTTGCAACGAACTGGGTTAAATCAAAACCAGTGGCCATCATGCAAGATGCACAAAAGCCAAACCAACTCTCCTGCAGTGCAAAACTAAGTAGTAAGCCAACAAATTAATTGCCAAAACTACAAGGGATTGTCCACCAAGCAACAAGTAACCAGTAACCAGTAACCAGTCAGTAAGTAAGTAATAAGTAGAAGTACTAAGTAGTAGTAATAAGTAGTAGGAAAAAAGTAACTAGTAATCTGTAATCAGTAATCGAGTAACTCTAAAGTAATCGGATACTAAGTAAGTAAAAGTACTCGAGTATCAATTATTTGCACCCACAAATGTTCAGAGGATCCCGGACGAGCCCCCAATTTATGTTACGGTACCCTTTTGTTGAAAACGGTCTAGGGGTTTGGGTTACCGAACATAAAAATAGTACAAGGGATTCTGAACATTTCAATGTGCAAATAATCGACACAAACACCAGTTTAAAGACAAAATCAAATATGTTTAGTTAGATTGGTTTGCAAAATTAAGTTACAAGTACAGTAGCTTTTCAAGCAAGGTCAAACGTACTGAAGGATTACAAATACTCAAGGATTACAATTACTCAAGGATTACAAATACTCAAGGATTACAATTACTCAAGTTAAGTTGCTAAATAGAGTAAAAGCAATTACAGTTGTTTTACTTAAGTACTCTGTAGGGTTACCTAAAGCAGTTAGTGCTTGAGCAGTTCAACATAAATCTGTGAGTGTTTGCACTACAACAGATGTGGGGTCTATATTTAACAATAATTAAGCAGTTCGAAAATAAATTGTATACCTCTGCCAGGGGACGCGGATGTTGCCAAAAAAACAAACAAAACAGCTAAGAGCAACAGGTACAAACTAAACTGACTACCTATGAAAAACAATATAGGTGCCCTAACTACCTAACTACTCTAGCCGGGAATAAATACATAAGTGGCAACCACCCCTTACCTAATGTTTCTAGACATAATCAACCTACGTGATGTATGTGTAAAGGGGCCCCCGTCTTGCCTGTCCCAAGGCAGGGCATACACTAGAACTACTTTAATGTTTCAGGGCAAAGTTACTGCTGCCTGAACAGGTCTGCTGGGTCTGAGAGAGAGTGAGAGAATGAGCCAGCACTGCTTATATAGGACACAGGTGAGTATGATTGGATGGAGGCGGGACCGAGGAATCACAGGCTGACAAATGAGGGTGGATGATGTGGCTTGGAGGCTGGACACACTGATAGCTGAGGACACTCCCACCTGCAGGGAATGAGAGTGTGTGGAGGAGGAAAGAGGGACTGGAGGAATACAGAGGAGGAATACAGAGACCTACAAACCTATACGGCACGTAACACTTGTGCATGTCCATGACCCTACATGACCCTAACATGACCCCACATGACTCCTCCCTAAACTCCACCACACCTGTTCTTAATTGTTACATTATAATACAACACACTGTCTGTCTGTCCTCACAGCCTGTCTGTCTGTCTGTCTGTCCTCACACAGAGACACAGAGGAGTCAGTGCCCACCAAGAACCCAGCATATAGAGGTTTAGTGAATGTACTCTGGAAGGTGTACAGATGAGACAGAGTGTCCTCTAACACTCTGTAGAAGGACAGAGTCCCAGCAGGACGGTCCAGATAAACTGCTACTCTGTTGGAGCCAGAGGGACTGATAGGAAGGAAAGTCTCCTTACTATTGTGTATGACAGTGTAAACGTTATCATGGTGAACATCACTACAGTACAGACTCCAGGAGTGTTTATTCCATCCTAGCAGACAGTCCCAACCCTCTCCTTTCCTACTGATGTCTCTGTCAGTCACTCCTATCCGAACCTCTCCACTGAACTGAACCTCACTGTAGCAGCGTTCATCCAGACTCTCTGTACTCAGAACCTGATGCCATCCATCAAACCTGTCAGGATGATCAGGATATGAATGATCCTGACCATCCTGACGTGTGACCTTCCTGTTGTTCTCAGACAGAGAGAGGTCAGGGTGTGCTGTGTTTGTGTCCAGTGTGAGACGCTGGAAATCTGAGGAGAAAACAACACAGTACACATTAAATACATCATTCACTGAATGACACACACACACACCACACACACACACACACACACACACACACACACACACACACACACACACACACACACACACACACACACACACACACACACACACACACACACACACACAGAAATAGAGACTGTCAGTGAGTATAGGACGGTGGGTGACTCTGCTGTTCTCACGGTCCATCAGGACAGTTTCACTGAAAAACATGTACAGTATTTTAATAATATTTCTCCTCTCACATCGGTTGCAGTGTGGATGTAATACTGTACATATTAAAGGTACATGGTCATTTAACACTTTGCGTGTATACTGTAGATGCTGCTCAATTCTCTCTAAACACAAGCACACACAGTGCAAGGCGTGTTGTGAGCTGTAGGTCAGCTTTTCAAAGTGTGTGTGTCATGGAGCATGGACCTGTATCTGATAACTGTGGCTGTTCAGTACTTTACCCAAAATATACACTAGCGTTCAAAAGTTTGGGGTCACTTTGAAACGCCTGCATTTAAGAGGCAGACATCCCACATCCAAAACCTTTGGAGTTGGACCGCATTCCATGAACACTGCTATATTATATACCAGGGGTTTTCAACAGGTGGTCTGGGGACCACCAGTGGTCCTTGAGATGGTTGCAGGTGGTCCCCAGGCTGAATGATGGAAGGTCTGGTAACCAGATGTAACTCTTGAGAGTGTAAAAATGAAACCAAATGCACCCTTGCAGGTACATTTGGTTTCATTTTGACACTCTCAAGAGTTAAAATATTCATCATCTGAATTAGCACCACTTAATTAAGAAGTTTACACTGTTTCTTTTGGCAAAATACAGCCTGTAATTGTGGACAAAATCAAAAGAATTCTTTAATTTTAGGTCTTTGATGTCAAAAAGGTTGAAAACCCCTGCCATACTGTATGGCAGGGGTTTTCAACCTTTTTGACTCCAGGGACCACCATTTATCCACAATTTTGATTACATTTTCACACCAAAGACCTAAAATTAAAGAATTCTTTGTATTTTATCCACAAATCCAGCCTGTATTTTGCCAACAAAACAGTGTAAACTTCTTAATTAAGTGGTGCTAATTCAGATGATGAATATTTTAACTCTTGAGAGTGTCAAAATGAAACCAAATGGACCCGCAAGGGTGCATTTGGTTTCATTTTGACACTCTCAAGAGTTACATCTGGTTACCAACCTTCCATCATTTAGCCTGGGGACCACCTGGAACCATCTCAAGAACCACTGGTGGTCCCCGGACCACCTGTTGAAAACCCCTGGTATATAATATAGTAGTGTTCATGGAATGCGGTCCAACTCCAAATGTTTTGGATGTGTGATGCCTGCCTCCTAAATGCAGGCGTTTCTAAATGACCCCAAACTTTTGAACGCCAGTGTACATTTAATTCAGGAGGGGCGAATTCAATTTGCGACCACGACATGTGTGGTGGGCATATAATCGTTGCAGCACCTGTCACAACCGCTGGCCACACTTCGTGCCCGTTTGACCACCGTTGTGATATATGCTGTGGTCATGAATTGATTTTGCTGTCTCACATTTATTTTGTTTCTTCTAAATAACGTCTCCATACAACTAATGTGACCAACGTTACTGCTTACTGAAGTGGACAAGGGACTTGAAAAAGTTATTTATTATAGCCGTTATAATTTGTCTTCTTAATGGATAAAAATAGCACATTCTTTTAGTCATTGGTTAACGGTTATTAGTCGACAAGCACTGATGACCATTGGTTAGTAAAATCTTTCCATTTGGTCATCCCTATAGGCAGCCGTGAGGACAGGCAGACAGACAGACAGACAGACAGACAGACAGACAGACAGACAGACAGACAGACAGACAGACAGACAGACAGACAGACAGACAGACTCACGTGTTGTAAGGAGTTGAGGTTTAGTCCAGTGTTCTCCTCCATGATTCACACTGTAGGAAGTAGAACAACAATGAATCAGTAAAAACCTCTGCTGCTTAATGTCTCACATCAGCCTGTTTTAGTCCCACACAATATTTACTAAACACATTTTGTCACCACACACATTGGTACACCATATCTCTATGGTCATGTGATTAAGACCAATCTCTCAGGTTGGGTTCAGATTGAGGAGTGTCTCCACCTGTCCTGGTGGAGACCTGTGCTGAGAACTACTTTACATAGTGCATTACATTCACACTAAGGCTGGCCCATCGTCTGGCCAAAAAAATAAGGAAAAATCACAGATGGACGTACATTAATCCAATGTGATTAGAGTTTACAGCTGGTCACACATTGAACAAAAAGACAGATCACTATCTCTCAACAAACCACTGATATGAGGTGTATAGAACCCCCAGACCGCCCGTCTCTGTGTCACCATTTGCAATGCGTTGTGAGCTTGTAGATTTTTTCAGTGCTTTAAGGGTTGATGTTGAGAAGCAGCTCTTTCTCACATGCAGCAACACAGAGACCAGATTCTGCAGTGCTGGACCGAGGCAAGACAGAGGCTGGACTGGACTGGAGACTTTTCATTTTATATACAGTACATTTGGATGGTTAAGTTGGTTGGTAAGATAAAAAATATATACGGTATATCTATCCACGATGATGGTCAAGGAGGGACGTTAAATGATCCGACCGCCATGCCCCCCTCCCTCTTTTATTATAGTTTAGTTAGTTTTCACATTTTATTTTCTAATTCAGTGAGTTTTAGTTTGTTTTTAAAGTGGGAATAAAAACGATCACAAAAAGTAACAAAGAAGGTAACATGCACATCAGGATCCCTTTGGGGCTCAGTGCCTTGCTCAAGAACACTAAAGGAGTTTGCAAAACGCTGTGTTTTCAGTTAACAGGAACTGCAAAACATCTTGCGTGTGTGTGTGTGTGTGTGTGTGTATGTGTGTGTGTGTGTGTGTGTGTGTGTGTGTGTGTGTGTGTGTGTGTGTGTGTGTGTGTGTGTGTGTGTGTGTGTGTGTGTGTGTGTGTGTCGTGATGAAAATGGCCCGCTTTGTTTGAAGGATGACCAGATGTCCCGGTTTCTCTGGGACAGTCACAGGGTGACCAGATGTCCTTCTTTGCGTGGGACAGTCCCTCATTTCAAAAACTTTTCAGTCATCCGACAAATTGAGACTCTGTCCCACATTGTGACTGACAGACTACAGTGGTTAATTGTTCTAATAGTCCCCCTTCTATTTTCTGTTGTAAAGTTTTCTCACTTTCTCTTTTCATGCTAGATGTGTTTTAAGCCTGTTAAAATGACTAGAAACATGAGGACCTGCATGAATGAATAACAAAATGATGGGCACTATTAGAAATATGTATGGACAAATGTGGAATGAGGCAATCTTAAGTAATCAGTTGCTACCCCCAATTAACTGTCCCACGTTATCCTCAGAAGTAATACTTCTGTCCCTCAAATGAACACTTTCGGTCACCCTAAGTCTGATTGATCCGTCCAATGTGAAAGAAAAAATATATGCAAGTCTACCTGGTCTGATAAGAAATAAAATATGGCCTAAGCATGATAAGCACGATAACTGCAGAAAATGGCCATTAAAATATGTGGAAACGTTGAAAATGCACTATTTATTCACTATGGAATTTTCTTGTTAATTACTGTGGCACTCAGAGTGTCAAGGAAAAAAATCATGGCACTTCATGTCAAAAAGGCTGCCTACCCCTGCTATAGTCTACTGACTGACAGACATGGACACAGTCCTATAGTCTACTGACTGATGGAAATATTGGAAATATTTAATATTTTAGAATTTAATTGTGAATGATTTACATATGTCATCAATGGCTTGTAACTGGGCTGTGCCATCTTGTAGATCTGTTCCATTCATTTTACCATCTTGTAGATCTGCTGTTTCCAACTGTTAACATCAAGTTCCTTATTCATTCATTTTAGCAAGGAAAATTCAGGGTCGCTAGTCTTTGACACAGTTGAAATGTTGATACTTTGTCTGGTACACGCTGACATTGTTATGTTTTGACCACCCTGTCTTATCACCTGCTAGCCTGTGAGAAAGATTCGTTTCTCTCTGTCGTTGGGCAGAATTAACTAGTTGCATCATCCCAAACTACATCTTCATTGTATTAAAACTTAATTTCCCGTAAGCCTTTGCAGTAAACGTTGTCCACTTGTAATGCCACGTTGAGAATTTTCTGATAAGGATTTTCATATATTGCTGTGATCCGCCATGTTAAACCAGAGAGGAAACTTATTCAGACTGGTGTGGATGTATTCCAACTCCTCTCCCATATAGAAAGGAATATAATTAAATCATTTTTAAATATAATTGCTGCTGACGTGTGGACATCTTTTCTTCACTTGTTTTTGAGGGAAAATGTTTAATGTGGTGTGCAGTAAGTACTAATTGTGTTTTTTTTTTCACAGGTTGATTCCATTTGGGTACACTAAAGGGTTTTTCTCAATGCTCTTAAAGTTCTAAGTACATATTTGGCTGAAGTACTATTTACCTTTTGCTATCGAAGTAATTACATTTTGCCCTTTCTGAGATCTTTTCTAATGGTCCTCGTAAAGGTAAGATTAGAACCCCAAAATGGTCTCCTAACATTGTTGGACAAATCAGATTTTACAGTCCTTTTCCTATTATCACCCATTGATGGATAATATTATTATTAAAAATATCTATCACTGACCAACATGGACACAGTCCTATAGTCTACAGACTAGAGTACTTCGGTGTTAGCCCGAGACCCGGTAAAACCCGAGCACCGACCCGGCCCGTGGCCGGTTCCGGTTCCGTTTACAAGAAATGACATCCGGGCACAAACGGGCCGGTTCCGCGATGTCGCGGGTTCGTTCAGGCCGGTTCCTGCAAGTCCCCTGCATGTTCCGGGTACAATCAGGCCGGTTCCGGGGCGTCTCGGACCTCGGGTTACACCCAAAACCCGAGGATTGGCCGCCACAGCTGTCAATCACCCTCGCCATCCCCCCCTTGTTCTCCTCCGGCCAGTGAGAGGCGAGCATTGAGTCACGTGACTTCAGCATAGCAGGAAGTTACTGCATACGTCATCATCACAACAACAACACCCCCCCCCCCCACACACACACACACACACACGAAGACGGCAACAACTTAACTATCGTGATAATAATAATTATTAAGAAAAGCAATAAAGACTATGGTCTGCTGCTGGTGCGACAGAGACCACAAGAACAAAAAAGAAACTACTCTTCCACAACGGAGATATGAATTGTGTGATCTACCATCACGA
Source organism: Benthosema pterotum (assembly GCA_039105355.1). NCBI lineage: Eukaryota > Metazoa > Chordata > Actinopteri > Myctophiformes > Myctophidae > Benthosema > Benthosema pterotum. Next base: position 2,236,206 of record CM076987.1, on the reverse strand, counting down.
GACGGCAGTTATAATAGTTGACTATGGATTATTATTTTTATTCACACACAATGGTGGAATAATGGCTAAGAAGAAAAGTACAGCTACTACTGGGATTCAACATCTAAAGAAGACGTGGATTTATTTTCTATACGCTGTGAACAGTTGGACTCACACGAGTCCTGTTCAACTCAACATGCATCTGCATGGTGTTCAATGTAGGCTATTGACCATCGAGTGGCGCTGCTGCACCACCCAACAGAGGACTACTAACAGTAAGCTACCGTCTTATTCATAATATACTAGTAGAACTCATTAAAGCGTTCGGACATTTCGGGTACTCGGACATTTACGGTTCGGACCCATAATTTCAATAATAGCACCGGGCTCGTCTCGGAGCCGGTTTGAATCGCCTCGGGCTTTGAACGGTCCGGAGCCATCATTTCAATAATAGCACCGGGTTCGTCTCGGAGCGGGTTTAAAGCGTCCCGGGCTTTGAACGGTCCGGAGCCGTCATGTTAATTATAGCAGCGGGCCCAAAACGGAGCGGCTCCGATTACGTCCGGGTCTGAATCGAGTCGGTTCCTTGAAAATGGACCCGTGAAGGACTCTAATACAGACTGACCAACATGGACACAGTCCTATAGTCTACTGACTGACCAACACGGACACAGTCCTATAGTCTACTGACTGACACAGTCCTATAGTCTACTGACTGACCAACATGGACACAGTCCTATAGTCTACTGACTGACCAACATGGACACAGTCCTATAGTCTACTGACTGACCAACATGGACACAGTCCTACAGTGGACTCACTTGACAGTCTCCAGGACAGCAGACAGCTTCTTCAGACCAGAGCCTCCTAAGTGGCTGAAGTTCAAGTCCAGCTGTTTCAGATGGGAGGAGGGGTTGGAGGTCAGAGCTGAAGCCAGAGAAGAACAGCCTTCCTCTGTGACTCCACAGCCTGACAACCTGCAGAGAAATAGAGATTTAACAAAGTGCTGTTGGTGTTCAAGTAGAGATCCACACAGAGAGAACACACATTCTTTACCCCAGGATCTTCAGTCTACACTGTGGACTCTTCAGTACAGCACAGAGCTGGAGCAGCTGTGATTCCTGCAGGCAGATGAAACTGAGGTCCAGTTCTCTCAGATGGAGAAGATTAGAGCTGAGAGCTGAGAGCAGAACTTCAAATCCTGTCTGTGTGAAGGTACAGCCAGCAAGTCTGGAATTACACAAGAAATATCTGGAGTGAACATCACAGTTTTGTAGTAAGGACCCCAAGCCCCAAGAGATGGAAAGAGAAGGCAGGACATAGTGTAGTTACTGTATTGTAGCATTGATAATGATAATTCCCTAGCAGTCATGATGGATCACATATTGTAGTTACTGTACCATAGTATTGTGATGTAATAGTGTGAACTAAACAGAAAGTATGACTATATTATTATTCTAATCAGAGTTGGATACAATGATGTCAACTTTATTCACACTACTATTGTTATCAAAAATATATAATAAAACATAACTAATGTAAATATTAATGTGACCTCAGTGTCTCCAGTTGACAGTTTGGACTCTTCAGTCCAGCAGAGAGCAGCTCCATGGATGGATCAGTTATCTCATTATAACTGATGTCCAATTCTGTCAGATGTGAAGGATTAGAGCTGAGAGCTGAAGACACAATCTCATAGTCTGGCTGACGGAGTTCACAGCCAACAAGTCTGTAAATGTAGATGATGTAAAATCAGTGATTGAACACAGATTAGTTCAAGCTCATGTTTAAGGAAATTAACTATAAAGTGTCATGTAAATTTGCAATCTTGTTAGTCAGATATTTACAGGTCATATAAAAACAGGGAACCAGAAAACATAATCAAAAACACATAATTAGTATTAATACTATAGTGTGTAACTTCCATTTATCTATGAATTATCTTATTTTAAGTGATTTGATTAGGCATAAATTAAGTACAAAAATTGTGCGTGCACACATACGAGCGCACGCACGCACGCGCACCACACACACACACACACACACGCGCACACGCACACGCGCGCGCGCACGCACACACACACACACACACACACACACACACACACACACACACACACACACACACACACACACACACACACACACACACACACACACACAGAAATTGACTTTGTCAATTATTTATTTACTTTTTTAACTTATTTATTAATCAATCATTGTCATTCATGTTGAATGTCATGTTTTTATGTTCTGTGTGGACCTCAGGTAGATTAGATGGTGTTATGTATCAGTTAATGAGATCCTAATAAAATTGTAAACACACACTAATGATAATAATTAGGTGTGATATGGAATTGATTCTATTTTAATACGTTTTGTATTCACATGACTACTAACCGAGCCTTTCTGCTGTTCCTCACAGCTGGGATTAGGCTGAATCTCCCCCATAGTGATTCTCCTGTGTTGTATTCTTGCAGGTCCAACTCATCCAGAGGCTCATCTGCCGTCAGCAGTATGAAGGCCAGAGCTGAACACTGGCTGTCAGACAGTTCTGTCTTTGATCTGTCTGCTGACTTCAGGAACTGTTGAATCTCCTGATGTAGTGATTGGTCGTTCATCTCCATCAGACAGTGGAAGATGTTGATGAATCTGTCAGGAGAGAGATTGTAATCCTCATTTTTCATCTCCTTCAGGTTCTTGATGGCTCTCTGGATGCTCTCTGGACTGTTCTCTGTCTGACCCAGCAGACCTCCTAACAGACTCTGGTTGGACTGCAGTGAGAGACCATGAAGGAAGCGGACAAAGAGGTCCAGGTGGCCGTTCTTACTCTTCAGAGCTTTTGCCATGGCTCTCTGCAGGAAGACATCCAGGGTCATTTCTTCTTCTTTTTCTTCTTCGTCCCAGAGGAATGTCTTCAGGACCTCCATGTTCTTCTGGGTGAAACAGTGGAACATGTAGACTGCAGCCATGAACTCATGGATGCTCAGATGGACAAAGCTGTAGACCTTTCTCTGAGATTGAACGGTCTCTTCTTTGAAGATCTCTGTGCACACTCCTGAGTACAGCGCAGCGTCGTTCACATCAATACCACACTCTTCCAGGTCTTCTTGGTAGAACATGATGCTGCCTTTCTCCAGATGTTCAAACGCCAGCCTGCCCAGCTTCAGAAGAATATCCCTGTCAGTCTCTTCATCATACTTTGTCTTCATCCTTCTTATCTGGAGCGACACAAAGTGGCTGAACATCCCAGTCAGGTTCTTGGGCAGCTGTCCTGTCCCGTCTGTCTTCACCAGGTCCTCCACAACGGTAGCGGTCATCCAACAGAAGACTGGGATGTGACACATGATGTGGATGCTCTTTGATGTCTTCACGTGTGAGATGATGGTGCTGGCCAGCTCCTCATCATCCCTGAACATCTTCCTGAAGAACTCCTCCTTCTGGGGGTCTGTGAACCCTCGTATTTCTGTCACCATGTCAAGGCATGCAGGAGGGATCTGATTGGCTGCTGCAGGTCTGGTGGTTATCCAGAGGAGAGCCGAGGGGAGCAGATTCCCCTTGATGAGGTTTGTCAGCAGCATGCCTACCGATGATGTCACCGTGACATCAGAGATGATGTCATTGTGGTCAAAGATGGCAGAATTGACATCAATGTTCTGGAATTTTAGCGGAATCCTGCTTTCATCCAGACCATCGAAGATGAAGCCAACTTTCCAGGCAGCGAGATGCTCTGCTGTGACCTTCTTTAACGTTGGATGGAAAGCATGGATCAGTGAGAGGAGACTGTGCTGCTCATCTCTGACCAAGTTCAGCTCCCGGAATGAGAAGGGAACCAGCAGAATGATGTCTTGGTTCTCCAAACCTCTTGCCCAGTCCAGAGCGAACTTACGTGTGGAGAATGTCTTTCCGATGCCAGCGATGCCATTGGTCAGAACTCTGCTGCTGGGTTTGTCTCTGCCAGGGAGGATGGTCTTAAAGATGGAGCAGCACTTGATCAGGTCGTCATGGAGGGTCTTCATCTTGGAGAAGGTCTCAAGCTGCCACACCTCATGTTGCTGATTAACCCCTTCACTCCCTCCTGCTGATAGGTGGAGGTCTGTGTAGATGCTGGAGAGGGAGGGCACTTCAATGACGTATGTCACACGTTCAAGACCGTCCAGAGTGACCTTATAAACCTTTAAATCCTCCTGCAGACTGACACCTGGTATGAGAAGAGAATTAATACATGTTAAACATGCTGCTGCATTTCTAACTGACCTAATCTGATCTATATAGCTTAAAGCTAAGGGAAGTGATTTGAAATTCATTGTGTAGTACCAGCCTGGTGCACTAGGGGCGCCCAAGAGTAGCTACACTATGTGAACCTGCTGCTCGATCCTGATTGGAGGAGAATTCACCCTCCACCTGGGGAACTTTTATTAGCTCCTCTGCTAACCTGGGGGAGGGGGAAACTCCATATATGGTCTGCACACCTTATAATAGAGCATTTTAACAGAAAAAAAAAATTGGGGTGATATCTGACAAAAGTGAAATCACTTCCCCTACCTTTAATATTAAAATCTTCCCATGATTTTGTCCAGAGTTAGACTACCAGTTAGTAGCTTCAGTATTTGAACACAGATAAAATTATATATGGTCAGTTAGTAAAATGTGACTAGTCCTACGTTGTCCAGGTGTGGTTTGACAGGATGTCTTCTGTCCAGGTGAGGATGTTTCTCTGTGGAGATGAAAACAATATAAATATTTTAACACGTTAATATTATTCGTGTGTGTGTGTGTGTGTGTGTGTGTGTGTGTGTGTGTGTGTGTGTGTGTGTGTGTGTGTGTGTGTGTGTGTGTGTGTGTGTGTGTGTGTGTGTCCTTTTGCCAAAGGGCAAAAAGACAGGTGCTCTGTGTGCAATGCCTCTGTAGGGATCATGCCATAACAGGTGAGGAAATGTATGAATCTCATCATACATGTGACGTGTACTTTAGATCCACATGGCTGTGCAGTGTGCACAGGCAGTGCACACACCATGCATTATCCAGTTTCTCTGTAGCGGTCCACAATTAACCTGCTATTCAATATTATTCTAGCTTCACACCAATAAATACTAATAGAAAACCAGTGTAGACTCACAGGACCAGTAGGATGATTTATTTATAGTGGATGTAACATACACAGCCTTTGCCTACAGCTACTGATGCCTTAATGCTACAGTGATATAAAAAACATGAACAACCTCATATCAGTCATCAGATATCAGTATAGCTGACATTTCTTCCTTATTATACGAACAATGATACAAAAAACGGTTTGCATGTGTTGTAATAGTAATGTTGGCTTGTAAAAAGTTGCATAGACGTGCAGCCAGAAACATCTGGGGAACATATGATGAAATGCACACGCAACGTCGGACTGTTCAGACATTAAAAATATGAGTGTATCTTGAAGTTTTATAGTGTGTATATTGGTGTTTTTCACATACTTAGCATCAGCAGGTCCAGGAGGTTCATTAGTGAAGTTAGGAGGATCTGGTAAAGACCAGTCAGTCTTCACTGACAGAAGGCTGGGAGTTGGAGACTCTGATCTGTGGTCAACACGTCTGGAATCATAAAAACACATCATCATCATCAGCATCAATACTATAACTAAGGAAATGCCTGTCTAAATGAATGTCTGAATGTCTGAAACAGGCGCAACTCCTCGCTGACTGCATCAATCACTCTGATTTTTCACACGGTCATTGAGCATAATACTAGCAAGAGACTCACAAAGCCCTTTTTTTCAAATGAACACATCTTGATTAATAATGAATTTATCTGTGCAGGAAAAATTCCCCATTAAGTTTATAGGGAAAGTCCGACGGGGCCCCCTAATGTTACACAATTCACAGGCCACCGTTATCGCTGTTACCCCACTGCCATATTTCCACTCCTATACACCAGCAATGCAGCTGATAGTGGCAGCGGTGTTGGTGTTGGGGAGGAGGAGGAGGAGGAGGCACGCCACATCCCCGCTCAAGGCTCTACAGTTGCATGGGTACTGCATTTGCAACTACATTTATTCTACTATCGTACAACGGCGGTGTTAGCTAACAACAAGCAGATCTACAAGCTAACAACACCCGACCATTGCATGGAAGAGAGACCAGGCGCACAAAGACAGGATGCATGCCGACGACAGCCTAACTTCTTCGCAATTCCCTGCATGGGCACATCGTATTGTATCACTCTCAGCGCTGCGCGCTCTGTCCGGTACAGCAGCTTCTCTACTCTCTACTTTCCACAGCAACTTTAGCGATGTGTGTGTGTGTGTGTGTGTGTGTGTGTGTGTGTGTGTGTGTGTGTGTGTGTGTGTGATCGCGACGCGTACTGCATTGCTACACTTTGCTAATTAAGACAGAACCCCGCACACGCGCGCACGCGCACGCGCACACGCACACGCACACGCACACGCACACGCACACGCACACGCACACGCACACACACACACACACACACACACACACACACACACACACACACACACTACGCTCCCCTTTGCCAGTGGCTTCATGATTACTGTCCACAGAAACAGCTACTTTAATGTAACAAAAGTACAATCAGATTCATCAACACGTTCCTGGGCACCCTTACTTTGCCACATTTGTTTTCCCATTCCTAACCCTAATGTGGGTGTAGCGTCCTCATGAATGTGCCATAATGGAAAATATATAGCATTCAACCCTTGTTTTGAGTTGCTTAGTGGATTGGATGATTGATCTCTCCCATTCGTCTGAGCTAACCTGAAATCATTTTAGCTGAAAAGTTGAGTTTTCAGACTGTGGTGGAAGATAGGGAGTGACGCACGCACGCACACACATGCGCACACACATTCACACAAACACATTGGTGTTTTCCACATACTTAGCATCAGCAGGTCCAGGTTCATTAGTGAAGTTAGGAGGATTTGGTAAAGACCAGTCAGTCTTCACAGACAGAAGGCTGGGAGTTGGAGACTCTGATCTGTGGTCAACACGTCTGGAATCATAAAACACATTTATACAATTAGCTCTATGCTAAACCCCGCCCACTCTACTCTGCCATGGCAAGCTGCCCTTCAACCCCACAGAGATAGAGGTTAAATGAAAGGATTTATACATTTGAATAATACATCATTTCAGTAGACTATGTACTGGACTAATGTCTTCTAAATCTAGTCCACCAGGCCTGCAGTAGACTATGTACTGGACTAATGTCTTCTAAATCTAGTTCACCAGGCCTGCAGTAGACTATGTACTGGACTAATGTCTTCTAAATCTATACAATGTAAAGTATAGAAGGATTGACATACTTAGTGTGTTTAGGTCCAGGTTCATTACTGAAGAGTGGAACTTTTCCTTTCGACCTGTCACTCTTCACAGACAGAAGGCTGGGAGTTGGAGACTCTGATCTGTGGTCAACACGTCTGGAATCATAAAACACATTTATACAATCAGCCCTATGCTAAACCCCGCCCACTATACTCTGCCATGGCAAGCTGCCCTTCAACCCCACAGAGATAGAGGTTAAATGACAGGATTTATACATTTGAATAATACATCATTTCAGTAGTAACAGATTCAACAACAGATTCAATAGTCCACCAGGCCTGCAGTAGACTATGCACTGGACAAAGTGTAGGGCAGGGTTCCCCAATTAATTTTGTTCGAGGGCCATATTTTGACGGCGGTACCAGGCCGGGGGCCGAGTCCATGTGCGCGGAAATTTGAGGTTTTATTTTTTCATTAATTAATTAAAAGGACAGTTCACTTCCAAAAAAGGTTTGGTCATTTTAACATCTACTTAGGCTTTGTTGATATTCATTTGAATCATTTCAGCTGCCCTGTCCCCTTCATAAACAGAGTGACTCAAGCAACTTAAAAACTATTTGGGGTCTTTACATAAGCCTTATAGTTGATAAAATGGCCAAAATAAATCTTGAAAGTGAAATATCTTAATTTACTGGTAGATGTAGAACAGGTTCTCAACCAATGGTCCTGGGACCACCATTGGTCCTTGAGAGGTTTCAGGTGATCCCCTGCTAAATTATGGAGAGTTGATAACCAAAGGGACCCTCCTAGATCTTTAATTCTTGATAGTGAAAATAAATTCATTTTCAGGGCAAAACCCACTTGTATGTATGACAGTGTTCTAGCAGTGACTCTTGTAATTTTAATTTGAAGGGTGCCCAGTTTGACCTGCATATAGGCTAGGGGAGGCATAGACCCCCATGTAATGCTATTCATATCTGCTATCCCAATTTAGTATAATATTTATTCTTAGTTATAGAAGTTTTATTTGTTGCCACTAGGGGGCTAGAAACTGAGAGTACAAATGGAACAAAAAAACGATCTGGAATGGACATGGTCCATGTGGTTCCAAAAGTGCCAGACAGCCTGCAATATGATTAAGGATAGGTATTTTTTTAGAAAATTCCTCCGCGGGCCACTAGGGGGCGCTATGGGGGCCGCAAATGGCCCGCGGGCCGCCTATTGGGGAAGCCTGGTGTAGGGCAATTATGGTATATAAACTAGAAATACAAGGAAATGACAGTACAGAAAGAGTACAGTATAGAAAGATTGACATACTTAGTGTGTTTAGGTCCAGGTTCATTACTGAAGAGTGGAACTTTTCCTTTAGACCTGTCACTCTTCACAGACAGAAGGCTGGGAGTTGGAGACTCTGATCTGTGGTCAACACGTCTGGAATCATAAAACACATTTATACAATTAGCTCTATGCTAAGCCCTTCGACCCCATAGAGATGCAGCTTAAATGACAGGATTTATCCATTTGAATAATACATCATTTCAGCAGTAACAGATTCAACTTGTCTTCTAAATCTAGTCCACCAGGCCTGCAGTAGACTGTGGACTGGACAGATTTCTTATAAATCTAGTCCACCAGGCCTGCATTAGGCTATGCACTGGACAAATGTCCACTCGCCCCAAACTCTTCTCCCCCCAAAACTATGGAATGCACTCCCATAGCAATCAGAACTACAGACCCACTCCCTATCTTCCACTGCAGTCTGAAAATACACCACTTCAGACTCCATCTTAGCCCAGAGCACTCAAAGTACATACCAGCCCATAGCTAGGTTCTTAGATGGCATACTAGACTTGGATAGGAGTTACTTTATAGGTCATCAAATGTATTACCATCTTTTTAGTCCTTAAATTGTAAACTGTATAGCAAATGGTAAATTCTGTTAAATTCAATGTATGTGTATGATGCATTGCAATGTTTTTTTTTTTACTTGATCTTTCTCTGGAGAGCATCTGCCAAATGCCTAAATTCTAATTGTAAAATTGTCATCTAAATCTAGTCCATCAGGCCTGCAGTAGACTATTCACTGGACAAAGTGCAGGGCATTTATATAAACTAGAAATACAAGGAAATGACAGTGGGAGAAATCAACTTTTAACGACCACCCAACGGAAGTTTTCATGCTACATGTTAGATTACAATTTACCATTTAGCCGTTTATCAAATACAAATTGGAATAATGTTTTAAATGATTATAATCCTCACCTGTGCAAGACGGTATAGATTGCAAGGATTGGGCAATCATTCATTGGGCAATAACCCTAACCCTTGGTGTAGACCATGTAGTGCCCTCAAGAATGTGCCAAATTGGAAAATGTATGGCATTCAAACCTTGTTTTGAGTTGGATTGGGCGATTGCTCTCTCATATTAGTCTGATCTGACCTGAAATCATTTTGTCCTAGACTAGAGGGTCAATGAAGCAATCCAATCCACTTTATTTATATAGCACATTTCACAACTCAAATGTATCCAAAGTGCTGTACAAAAAGGTTAAAAAACAAATAAACTAAAAGCTAAAACAAAACAAAAAAGTATGATAAATACACACAAAAGAAGCAACAAAGACAAACGTAAACAGTAGACAGCAGAAGCACTGACAGCAGAACCGGCTGAGATGGTTCGGTAGATCTAATTTGATCCTACCAACGTGTCATCAGCCCTGGCCCCTCCCTGGCCCCTCCACTGCTGTGCTACGTTTGCTCCCATTGCAAATAATGTCAGCGCTATATACTGAATTAGTGTAGACTTACCGACTGAGGGGACCAGACCTCCATGGAGTCTTGGGAAGGAGTGCGTTGGTTCTTCTGTTCTGTCCTGAGCTGAGGTGAGTTGACTGATGAGAGATCTGATCCTTGGTCCTACTGTCCTGCCCTGAAACACCTGGCTTCTGTTAGGACAGAGACACGTTAAACACCTGGCTTCTGTTAGGACAGAGACACGTTAAACACCTGGCTTCTGTTAGGACAGAGACACGTTAAACACCTGGCTTCTGTTAAGACAGAGACACGTTAATCACCTGGCTTCTGTTAGGACAGAGACACGTTAAACACCTGGCTTCTGTTAAGACAGAGACACGTTAATCACCTGGCTTCTGTTAGGACAGAGACACGTTAAACACCTGGCTTCTGTTAGGACAGAGACACGTTAAACACCTGGCTTCTGTTAAGACAGAGACACGTTAATCACCTGGCTTCTGTTAGGACAGAGACACGTTAATCACCTGGCTTCTGTTAGGACAGAGACACGTTAATCACCTGGCTTCTGTTAGGACAGAGACACGTTAAAGGCCTGGCTTCTGTTAAGACAGAGACACGTTAATCACCTGGCTTCTGTTAGGACAGAGACACGTTAATCACCTGGCTTCTGTTAGGACAGAGACACGTTAAAGGCCTGGCTTCTGTTAAGACAGAGACACGTTAATCACCTGGCTTCTGTTAGGACAGAGACACGTTAATCACCTGGCTTCTGTTAGGACAGAGACACGTTAAACACCTGGCTTCTGTTAGGACAGAGACACGTTAAACACCTGCTGTCTGTTAGGACAGAGACACGTTAAACACCTGGCTTCTGTTAAGACAGAGACACGTTAAACACCTGGCTTCTGTTAGGACAGAGACACGTTAAACACCTGCTGTCTGTTAGGACAGAGACACGTTAAACACCTGGCTTCTGTTAAGACAGAGACACGTTAATCACCTGGCTTCTGTTAGGACAGAGACACGTTAAACACCTGGCTTCTGTTAGGACAGAGACACGTTAAACACCTGGCTTCTGTTAAGACAGAGACACGTTAATCACCTGGCTTCTGTTAGGACAGAGACACGTTAATCACCTGGCTTCTGTTAGGACAGAGACACGTTAATCACCTGGCTTCTGTTAGGACAGAGACACGTTAAAGGCCTGGCTTCTGTTAAGACAGAGACACGTTAATCACCTGGCTTCTGTTAGGACAGAGACACGTTAATCACCTGGCTTCTGTTAGGACAGAGACACGTTAAAGGCCTGGCTTCTGTTAAGACAGAGACACGTTAATCACCTGGCTTCTGTTAGGACAGAGACACGTTAATCACCTGGCTTCTGTTAGGACAGAGACACGTTAAACACCTGGCTTCTGTTAGGACAGAGACACATTAAACACCTGCTGTCTGTTAGGACAGAGACACGTTAAACACCTGGCTTCTGTTAAGACAGAGACACGTTAAACACCTGGCTTCTGTTAGGACAGAGACACGTTAAACACCTGCTGTCTGTTAGGACAGAGACACGTTAAACACCTGGCTTCTGTTAGGACAGAGACACGTTAAACACCTGGCTTCTGTTAGGACAGAGACACGGTAAACACCTGGCTTCTGTTAAGACAGAGACACGTTAAACACCTGGCTTCTGTTAGGACAGAGACACGTTAAACACCTGCTGTCTGTTAGGACAGAGACACGTTAAACACCTGCTTTCTGTTAGGACAGAGACACGTTAAACACCTGGCTTCTGTTAGGACAGAGACACGTTAAACACCTGCTGTCTGTTAGGACAGAGACACGTTAAACACCTGGCTTCTGTTAGGACAGAGACACGTTAAACACCTGGCTTCTGTTAGGACAGAGACACGGTAAACACCTGGCTTCTGTTAAGACAGAGACACGTTAAACACCTGGCTTCTGTTAGGACAGAGACACGTTAAACACCTGCTGTCTGTTAGGACAGAGACACGTTAAACACCTGCTGTCTGTTAGGACAGAGACACGTTAAACACCTGCTTTCTGTTAGGACAGAGACACGTTATTAAACACCTGCTTTCTGTTAGGACAGAGACACGTTAAACACCTGCTTTCTGTTAGGACAGAGACACGTTAAACACCTGCTTTCTGTTAGGACAGAGACACGTTAAACACCTGGCTTCTGTTAGGTGATATCACCACAGCTCAGTGATGTAATGTTGTAGTTTTAGTAAAAACGGAGAGGTGTGTTTGGGTGAGCGGTGAGTATCTTACCACAACTGTAGGGCTGTTGTTAGTAGGAATAAACAAATAAACACACTATTGTCTTAAACATGTAGTGTTTTTGTTAGTAGGAATAAACAATGACTGTTTTAAAGATGTAGGGTTGCTGTTAGTAGGAATAATCAAATAAATACACAACTGTATTAAATGTGTAGGGTTGTTGTTAGTAGCAATAAACAAATAAACACAATGGTGTCTTAGTAGTCTTGTTAGTAGTGTTAGTACGAATATAAACACTCAGGTCTTAAACATGTAGTGTTGTTAGTAGAAATAAACACAAACACACAACTGTCTTATTTAAACGTGTAATGTTGTGAGTAGAAATAGACACAAACACATGACTGTCTTAAACGCGTAATGTTGTTAGTAGGAATGTAAACAATTAAACACACTAGTGCCTTAAACATGTAGTGTGGTTGTTCAGTCAAATATACTCCAGCAAACAGTAATCGAGGGGTTAATACTGCCGTAATGTGTGGTAATGTTGTTTAATTGTTCTGATATTACAATGTCCTGTCCTTTAACATATACCTTAGCATGCCATGAGATCACTGAGTTATAGTATTGTGGTGTTTACAGTGTGCATTGTACATACTTAGTCTGGGATGATCTGTCAGCTCCATCCTCCTCTCTCTCCCCAGAATCACTCAACTTTGTCTCCATCACACCTGTCAATCAAACACATCATGCTTATCTCTATGACACCTGTCAAACACATCATCTTTGTCTCCATCACACCTGTCAATCAAACACATCATGCTTATCTCTATGACACCTGTCAAACACATCATGTTTGTCTCCATCACACCTGTCAAACACATCATCTTTGCCTCTATCACACCTGTCAAACAGATCATGTTTGTCTCTATGACACCTGTCAAATAAACAAATCATTGTTATCTCTACATTACACCCCGTCAGGGTTAAAACCAATGACTTTGGTCAGAGAGCAAGGCGTGGTGCATCTACTCACACACGTGAACACACAAACAATGGCCATCTTTATAAAGCATTATAAGGTAATTTATGCATTATAATACATGTATAATCCATTATGAGACTCAGAAATGTCCATAAAAATATCCTTTAAGATGGATTCTCCAGATGGTCAGGTCACTATGTCATACTATAAGGGAGTGATACAACTATATAACACATGCATATCTGGCAATTTAAAGGCCTGGTCTCTTATATCTTATATCTTATAGCATGTTATAAGACATTATTTCATTTAAATAGACACATTGGTTATAATGTGTTGACGCATTACATTGTTTATAGGTGCCTTAATAACAGACTAAGTGATGGTAGTTATAATGTGCTGTTCCTTTGCACATAATACATTATGACTAACAGTGACAATACATTATACGGTACATGGCTCATGAGTTATACATGGTTGTGAACATTTATAACAAGTCTCATATACAAGTATTATAATGAATTATAACTGCATTTATAATGCAATATAATGACGACCTTCAAATAAAGAGTTACTGACGTGGTAAATCCAGAGCGACTTACTGTACATTAAGTATAAATACAGATTAGTTGAATTTTCCATTTACATTACTGCTATCTAAGCCTACTTAATATCTAAAATACCTATGGGCTGATATGTCCTGTAAGTGCTATGAGCTGGTGGTGAGTTTTTAAACTGCGGTGGAAGATAGGGAGTGACACACACACACACACACACACACACACACACACACACACACACACACACACACACACACACACACACACACACACACACACACACACACACACACACACACACACACACACACACACACACACACAGTGTGGACATTTTCTACCTGACCTGTCAATCATTAACATTTATTCTGGTTTCAAAATGGAGTCTGTTCACCTTAACCTCTTAATGACCTTCATCAGCACTACTGACAGGAAGGGCGGCCAACGATCGTGACCAGGTCGTAACTAGTTACTTACTAGTCGTGACCATAAGAAACCAGTGTAACACAAGAAACCAATGGACCCTTAAGAGTCGTAACACAAGAAACCAATGGACCCTTAAGAGTCTGTCACAGCTGTATAACAAAGAATGCAACAGAAGCAAAACATTCTCAAAGGTATTTTTAAGGTTCCCAGAGGTCAGGCTTTAGAAGACCTCACTCCTGAAAGGGTTAACACTACAGAACACCATATATGGGCATATTGATGAGGGACAGGTGTTAAAAACGGCAGATCTATAAGCTCAGATGGTGTCCGCTTGTAGATAATCTGTTTTCACAGTTAAAAACATGGTAAATGATTAAATTTCATAACCACTTCCTCCCGCTCTTATAACAACACCAAACAGTACACACACAATATGAATACTACTAGTGCTACTACTACTACTACTAATAATAATAATAATAATGTATCAAACACTTACCAGAGACATTGTAGTTCTTGTCTTTCCAGCGTGGAGACCAAATACAGCTATACAATCTATCACTCTGATAATAATGTGCTGTGACACACCTGTGTGTGTGGACTTTATTCCTGACTTTATTGCTTTGTTTTGTCACTTACAGAGCCTTAGAAATAGACAGTTGACAGAGTTGTGATATTGACGGGTCAGAATTGTCTGGTCACGTGATTCATGTGCCACTGCCGAGCCCCATAGACTCCAGTGTATTTAGTGACTTCCGGTTGTCACTATTGTTTGACTTCCGGTTGCCACTATTCATAGAAGTCTATGTAGAGGAGCCGCCATTGGACTGGTCCCATGAAGGGAACGGAGTTTCCGCAACTCTATCTATTTCTAAGGCTCTGGTCACGTACATATACAGTACAACAGGTACAACGTAGAAGCATGCACACGCACACACGGGCATGCACACACGTGCGCACACACACACAAACACAAGCACACAAGGTTTACTTTAGCTAATAAATAGCTTTCAGTTCACAACCAACAGTTTAGATTGTTCTAAGAAAATATAACATAATAAATATACTATGAACTTTTGGAACTAAATAAAGCATATTATTGTCTCCACCAGACCGAAGGCATGATTGTAGTTGTAGTTTATGTTTTGCACTGTGCCCATCTGTCCGTGTGTCTGTCCATCTGTGTGCAGATAATCTCTGTTCCCTTTATGGTGTGTGTGTGTGTGTGTGTGTGTGTGTGTGTGTGTGTGTGTGTGTGTGTGTGTGTGTGTGTGTGTGTGTGTGTGTGTGTGTGTGTGTGTGTGTGTCAAAAATAAAAGTTTGATATGAAGCTATATTTTTTGCCTTTTTCCCCTCTACATTGCTTCTACTTTGATGCAGCAGCTGTTTCCCTCCAGACAGACACTTGCTTTGTCCTGCAGACGGTCCAGAACCCCATTGTTGTGAACAAATCATGAAAACAAAACATTCGTCAGGCTCAGGACAAGGCGGGGCTAATGTGAGAGGGTGAGGGGGATGTGTGGGGTGAGGCAGCATTTTAGCCAATCACAGCACAACAGTCTCCAGCAGTTTCATAATGACCCCATAGAGTTGAGGTGAGGTGGAGTTACAGTAGATTCTGTTTGTAAACAGATCTGTGTACAAACACAGTGTTTGTACACACTGAAGTTGCCTCTATTACCTTTAAAAGCAGTGGTGAATCTCATAGCAGACGGATGGAGAGTTGCCTCTGACCTCAGGAAGACATCTGAGCGGCTTAGGGTCTGTCAGGGATGTGTTCTAGTGTACAGACGACACGTTTAGGTGTTCCAGTAAACAAAAACCTTTCAGCTGCTCACTTAAAAATGGACAGCAACGCGCCTCTCTCTCTTTAGACTAGACAGTATAGGTTACCTTACTGTCTTACTTACATTCGACACACGTCTGCCACAGACGTGGCGAGGTGCAGTTCACCCGCTTCCACCGGTAGCAAACGATAATCCCTAGCAGGTTGCTTATCAAGCCGATCTTCTACACCTGCTGCATGTAGTCTGAGAACTGACTATCACGATTGCATTGAGAAGACGAACAAGGAAAAACAACGAAATCCATCTACCTTCAAGGTCCGGTGAACCAGAAATGGTGGGGTTTTTATTATGGATCCCACCTGATAATCTGGCACAGAGGGTTTCTGAACCAATCAGAGCATGCATCCCTTCAGGCATTGGGATGGCATAGTGCGAGGTACGGCTTACGCTGAGCTACTGCACACGTGTCGCTTGGAATGTTTGTTTACAATTCGTTTCTCAATTCGTTTACAATTCGTTTCTCAGCCATTTCTGACTATAATTTCCGACTCTAATTATGAAATACCACTATTTTTTTCTACTCAGTCTGTGTCTCGTAGTAGGGCTGTAGCCAGTTCAGAAACCCGTCTTCCAGTGACCTTCCAGTGATCATCAATGTGGAATCCAAGCTAATTAAACTGTTTTCTTTTCCTGAAAAGTTGCAAAAATGGCAGCCTTCTGATAATAAAATATAAATATCGTTTAAAAAAAAAAAAAACGATGAGATCACTGGAAGATGGGTTTTGGAATTTGCGAGTACATGAAATAGCGGTATTTTATAATGTACATTAGAGGACGTATTATATGAAGACACGTTGGCAAGTGCTGAAGTGGTCCTTTAATTGCTAGGACTTCATATACAGTATACGTATATTACTCTTGATTTTTGTCATAGCTGCTGTCCTACATTTACCCTTGAGGTCGCGGCCCACTTGGTCTTTAACCAGCCAAAATTCTCACGTCACTCCCCTTCTCCTCTCCCTCCATTGGCTCTCGGTCACTACCCCTCTCCCTTTTCCACTCCCTCCATTGGCTCCCGGTCACTGCACGCACAGAGTTCAAAAACACAGGGAAGCTGGCAGCACCCGCGCTAAAAACGCCTGACCAACGCTCCACCCGCCCCAAGCTCTTCTCCCTCCTGGCTCCAAAACTATGGAATGAACTTCCCACTATACAATCAGAACCACAGACTCACTGCATATCTTCCACCACAGTCTGAAAACACACCTCTTCAGACTCCATCTCAGGCCATACTGAGACTTGCAGGACCAACCTAGTTAGTTCAGACAGCATATCAAGTAGACTTAGATGGCACTAAACCACTAAGACAAACAGACAGCAAAAACCCTGGACATTCCAGCAGTGAGTGCAGGCCGCCAGCCGCTCGTTCATATATACATAACTAGGTCAGCACTTGGTAAGTGCAAACTTGCACGTTACGCAAGTGAGCCAAGTGAGCCGAGCGGAGCGAGTCAATACTTATGACATTAATTATAAAGGTCTCTTACTTATGTCACCATTACGTCATCACCCTGACCGGCCAATCAGAATACCCCAAGGGACCACCGAACACCAATCACCTAACTTGCACCCGCTCCGCTCATGCAAGTAATAAGTACACGCAACTACAGTATATGCGCAGGGCTTGACACTAACACTTGCCCGCTTGCCCGGGGCAAGTAAAAAAATGGTGGGGCAAGTGAAGACTGCTACCTGGTTGCCCGATCGGGCAAGACCTCTGTGTGTTTCCCTGCTTTCTCCACAATTCCAGGCTGGATTTGGGAAACAGGCAAATTAACATACACATCAAAATGACCTAATCTTCTACATTCTCTAGTTGTGTAGACCTGGGCTAATTAAGATGATGAATTTTAACTCTTGAGAGTGTAAAAATGAAACCAAATGGACCCGCAAGGGTCCATTTGGTTTCATTTTTACGTTCTCAAGAGTTACATCTGGTTTACCAACTTAACTGGAGACCACCTGGAACCCTCTCAGGGACCACTGGTGGTCCCCGGACCACCTGTTGAAAACCCCTGGTTTAAAGCACCCAAGTAGGAAGTAAACTTACAACGTAAATGCAAAATTTACAATATATTTTTGGGGGGCAAGTGACCATGACCTGAGGGCAAGTAGAACCTGACTTGCACTTGCCCGATGGGCAAGTGCCTCGGAGACCTAAGTGTCAACCCCGGCTCTTGTGCAGCGCGGCTCGGCTCTAGCGACCAGCGTGTTAAATGTAGGAAAAGGGAAAAATAAAAGAGGAAATAGACACTTGAGTGCTCATCAAGCCTGCACATTTAATGAGCTAGACTTCCTCAGAGTGCCAGTATTGGTTACCTGTGTTAAAAGAGTTGATTATAGATGATTAATTAATGATGTGAATTATGCATGTTTAACCCAATTAGACCCGAGGACGACTCTACGGACACCTTATAAAATCAGTGGTTCTCACTCACAGCTTGTTGCGAGAACAGCAAGATGTTTTTATATCCTATGGCAGGACCAGTTCTGTTCCGTTTTATCACCCAAAACTACAAATACGCTCTGCGTACAAGTCCAAAATGGAGAGACATAACTTTAACGAGATAACTTTGCGACCTCAACCTAGGTCGCGACCGATGCTTAAAACCGTTGGCCGCAACTAATGATTTATAGGTCGGCAGCTCGGCACCCAGGCAATCGTTGTAAAAAACGTTGCAGCAGTTTACACTCCATGAAGTCGCGACCGCAGCTACGCACGTGCACTGCGTGTGCTGGTGGCGTGTCTCCTCCACCGCGCCAGTGCCTACACCCGAGGCCGGGTTGGTGAAAGGGCCTTTCTGTGTGGAGTTTGCATGTTCTCCCTGGCTGTAGCAATACACATTGTTCAGACTTCAGAGTAATGTGTTGAATGTCATATCTGCAGTCTGCATTGCATTGCAATTCAATTCAATTGCATACCTTTTTTCAGGAGAGCCATAAAGTCATAAAATTGATTGAAAACTGTCAAAAAAGGCATAAAATTGAAAACTGATTACTATTTCAGCAATTTGATACTAAGAAATAAAACGAGACATGTTTTATATAACAAACTATGAACATTCATTGCATAATACACCTATAAAGTATTTGTTTAACACTAAACCGCTAAACCCCTTATCGCTTAACTTCCTTGCCTTTTCAAACTATTTTAAAAAACATTTTTTCAATAGTTAAAATGGCCAGCCTACAAGCTCACAACGTGTCAATAGATTGGCATGTTAAACTATTGCAAAAAGGTTTTTCAAAATAGTTTAAAAAATGCAAAAAAGTTAGGGGTAAGGGGTTTAGCGTGTGACGAAAATTGAGCCCTAAGACTAAACCACTAAGACCAAAAGACTAAGGCTAGACTGAGATTAAATCATTTTTGATATTTCTACTTTTTCGACTAAGAGTAGAGTAACAAAAATGAATTTCAGATGATAAATGGGACTAAGTGTGTGTTATTGAAAAAACTGAGACTAAATCAAAAATATTCACAAAAAACAACACTGCCAGTTTTTAGTGGTGCCTGGACCCCTGAAGAATCAGTGTATCAGGGCTTGACACTAACACTTGCCTGCTTGCCCGGGGCAAGTAAAAAAAAAGGAGGGGCAAGTGAAGACTGCTACCTGGTTGCCCGATCGGGCAAGTGTGCAACATAGTGCACTATAACACAACACAACACAAGATAAATTTGTCTTGAAGGCAGTCATTGCACTCTGCCTCTGTGTCTTTCCCTGCTTTCTAGCTGTCCACAATTCCAGGCTGGATTTGGGAAACAAAACGGGCAAATTAACACATCAACATGACTATTAATCTCTACAGTGTAGACCTAGGCTAATTAAGATGATGAATTTTAACTCTTGAGAGTGTAAAAATGAAACCAAATGGACCCGCAAGGGTCCATTTGGTTTCATTTTTACGTTCTCAGGAGTTACATCTGATTAACCAACTTAACTGGGGAGTGGGGACCACCTGGAACCTGGGGGGCAAGTGACCATGACCTGAGGGCAAGTAGAACCTGACTTGCACTTGCCCGATGGGCAAGTGCCTCAGAGACCTTAGTGTATGCTGCAGTGCTGTGTCAGTTCACATGAGGCCAAGCCATAAAAGGCCACTTACAAGGTAATGTAACATAAGCTGTTAAATTAAAACCTGATTAAGAATTAATCTGTGGTTTAGGCTCAGGTTATAACAGAGAGCCGACGCAGAACAATAAGACATATCTTTGATCTAACGTCCAAACAGTCCCACATGCAATAGTCCACAAACCCGGGTGATATTATTTAGGAGTACTATCGTTACTTTACTTATGACCACTTATTAGAAAAGGTAATAATATTACATCACTTGAAAATACTTGAAATATCATGTGACATATTACTCTTCAGACTCCACCTCAGCCCATAGCACTTGTATTACATACCAACCCATAGTACTTGCAGTACCCTTCTATGTAGTTTAGATAGCACCTCAGACTGAAATAGCAGTGACTTATAGGATGTCTAATGTATTACCATGTTTTAGAATATTGTTAAGTGCATTGTAAATTCTGCTTAAATTGTAAACTTTAATCTGTTTTTTTAAATATATATTTTATCCCACGATTTTGTAACCCCATTTTTTCACCCAGTGCCAATTCCTAATGTGATCCTGGGCTCTACACACCCTCCACCAACCTGGGGAGGCAGCGGACTGGCCTCATGCTTCCTTCAATGCATGAGGAGTCCAAGCTGCCTTCTTTTCACCTGACAGGGGGGAGTTTCCCTGGTTGGACGTAGCGCGTGGAAGGAACACGTTATTCCAACCAGTTCCAGTCCCCTCCATCAGGCGCCCCGGCTGGCCAGGGGGAGGTAGTTTAGAGCCCAGGATTACAGCATGTTTTTGTGAGGGTATCTACCCTAGGGGACATGGGGAGAACATGCAAACTCCACACAGAAAGGCCCTTTCACCAACCCCGCCTCGGGTATGGGCACTGATGACGCGGAGGAGCAGACACGCCGCCAGCACCCACAGCAGCGCCCCTAGCGGGAATCGAACCCAGGACCTTCTAGCTGTGAGGCGACAGCACTAACCACTGTGCCACCGTTAAATTGTAAACTTTAATCTGTACGACACATTGCGATGTACTTACTTACTGTAATATAAATCGCTCTGGGTTAAGAGCATCTACTAAATGCCTAAATATGTCCCCCTCCAACCCACTACAGAATAGAGATGTACAACACATCTCTTTCGAGACTTGTAGTGTCCTGTGTGCAGAATGCTGCGGTGGATTAGGATCTACAAACTACTGCACATCTCTGTTGTTACTGTTGATACCTTGTAAATCTGTTCCATATTAATGTCTAATTTGTTGCTGCCCAACACTGCATAAACCATGTGGGAAGTTATGTGAGCGCAACGTGCAGATCATTTTTGGTTTATTATGCGTCATCATCAAGCCTAACTTTAACACAATAAATGGCCAGTGATGGGTCTGGCACGCCATCAGTGCTGCACACAATACAACAGTAGCCCTTAAAGGCATGTATAATTCATTTGCAATTGATTTAACGTTACATACAACCAGACATCGCACTATACTGATTGAATGTCAACAGGCTATTAAACTGCACAGCGGCTGTCAGGTAGTGTTGCAAAGAAAACCACAGGATACTCATTCATCAGAAACTGCATACTGGGAAATAAAAACTTCAATCAATCACTCAATCAACTAATCAATCAATCAATCAAGCAACCAACCAAACACATGTACAGTATGTTGGAGCCAGGAGTAAAAGGAGAATTCCACCCCAAAAGGTTTTCTTTCTTTCGTTATTTGCGGTTCATTTATTTCCACAAAAGTGGTCCAGTTATTTTTTGGAAGAAAAAAAAAAAACCCTGTATTGTCAGTTTGTCCTACCACACCGTAAGTAGGTGAATGTGAAAGAAATCAACTATAAATAAAGGTAAGAAAGCCTTCTGGGGTGGATTTGTCCTTTAAACCCTTTGTGTACTGATCACGTTTTGGTCTTCAACGCATTATGTTACACTTTAGCTATTGAGAAATATCAGATCTACAAGCTCATATCGTGCCACCCAGTGGCGCGATATGAGCTTGTAGATCTGATTTTTTTTTTAAATGTGAAAATGATGCACAAATCTAAGAATATATTTTATTTGACACCTAATTGTAGTTTGTGACACTAGATTCTAGTTTCTGTTTCTGATGCTAGTTTCTGACAGATTCTAGTTTTTCTGTAAAATCTATGTTCCTGTGTCAGTGATGCTCAACATATTTTATGCCAAGGACCACCAGAATTATTTGGCTGCAGAGCTCCATCTGAAAATGTGTTGTTCCAGAAGCAAGGATTTTAGTTTTTATTATCTTCCGAAAGAATATATTCACACATTTGCACAATCTTTCAAAAAATATCAGAGCTACACACAGCGCGCCACACTGTGGCACGCTGTGAGCTTGTAGGTCTGATATTTTCTCAATAGCTTAAGTGTAACATAAGGCTTTGAACACCAAAACACGTTAAGGACACAAAGGGTTAAGGCCTATTCATACTGTACTGTTTGAGTTGATAGCTTATCACGGTGGTGTAGTTTTACATTACTCCACAATGGACTTCTTATCACGGCTCAACCTGACACATCTGTTTTCACTGACCACCATGTGGGTCTGACAGCCAGACACTCAATCACCTTAAGTGCCCTTTTCCCTCGAAAGAAAGGAAGTTTGTTTTGTCCACATGCAGGGCAATGTGTGGCCAGCAAGGGTGGAGCTCCAACTTGCGACCGCTTCGATTCCAAATGCAATCTGTGCGATTTAAAAAATAAGACAGACCATTTCAGTAAACCCCTCCATGAGAGACAGTTAAATCATTTTGTGTCGCAACCACAATAAAATGGCTAATAAAATGTCATGAATCAGCTGTGATCGGTGAAGAACGACTAATGTGCCTTAAAAGGATCCCTAACTAATAAGATAAACATCGCTTAAAACATTATACTTTCCCTATATAACTAAAATAAACAAATAAAAACACCAATAGCTGGTCTAACTAAACGAAACAAATACAAACATCTACAATATTTCTTATAATAACAATATTTCTTATTATTTCTTATTATATTTAACTAGATATACGCATATTGCACACACCATGATAAAAAAAAAATAATGCAACGTATCGTTTTACCTTCTCAACTCAACTTTGTCATTTTACTGTGAAAGCAATGCTTGATGAGGATGATTTCCATACAGTACATTCATCTTGCTATTAGGCCTAAAGGACGTTGATTTTATTAAGGAAACTGACTTATTTGCCGTTTTCCTGGGATGTGTGTACTTGAAACATACCGTCCTTTGACTTCTACCTTTTTTTCCTTATTTTGGTCCCGCTGTGGATTTGAGTTTGACACCCTACAGTCCTATTGAGTTAAATATTGTTTATTTAAGAAAGAAAGAAATCTAAGGTTTTTTTGTTTGTTTGTTTGTTTTTGTTGTAGAGGGCAAATTCCAATTACAGACAGGGATCCCTTTAAAACTGGGGTTTGAGCCTTTAAATGGTCGCGTCTTAACCAACGGCTAAGTTCAAAAGGGTAAACGCACATCCCCAAATGGTGCCGAGCCAAAACTGCAAACACAGCAAATGAAGGGGCTTGCAACTCACTTTGATGTGCTCCAGAATGTACTTAGCGGGAAAAGGTTAAAAACAGCAGCAACGTTTCAACCTGTCAAGGTCTTCTTATTGGCCTGAAGAAGAGTTGCGAGCCCCTTTTCTTCTTTTCCATGTCTTAACCAACCACATATGTCCGAGCCGCGACTGAGTCTTAACAGGCCACGTCCACAAAAATACATAATAATCTGCACTAGTCATGCACCAACAAAGTTTAGACCAGTCTACCATAAACAGACCATAGACCATACCTGCACTGTAATCAATGGCTGTAAATTTACGGTGGATTTTCAACAGTATCTTACTGTTTTTCACAAAATCAGTAAAATACTGTTAAATTGCCATCTCTTTCTTGTAAATTCACACTTTATACTGTAATTTAACAAATATCAGTAGAAACTGTTATTTAACAGTACAATACCGTTAAATAAATAATCCCTTTCCTGTAAATTAACCGTTTGTGCCTTTATTTTACTGTATTTGACTGTATTTTAACAGTATAATACAATATTTTCTGCCAAGTCATGTGGAAATAGGCCACACCCACGTTTTCTCTTCAAATTTAGTCAGTTGGTGGACAGCAAAGGAGCCTTCTCTACTTTACTCTATTTAACCAACCATTAGAATATAGTCAACTAACAAACATCACAAATGGACAAAAGAAGAAGCAAAAAGAAGTCTGACAAGTTAAGAAGAAAATAAGATTGATTTAAGGTAAGGAAATCCCTTACGGTCTACAGTATGTTTTCTATATTTATACATGCTAGCTGCTAAAAACATTGCTCAAGCTACACAACTTTTTCCCCTTTTCTGAAACATCAATAGGTGAGCAAGATGATATCATGATATGTGTACAAATTCTTGCTCTGACAATGTTAATATAATTATGAGGCACACAAGGAGCCACATGTGCAAACCCAATTCTTCTTTTAAATGTCTTCATTCTGGATGTCAGACAGTTGCAAACATACAGAGCAAGTGATGTGTACATTGTTTCCCAGGGCTTGGATGGGGATTTGACTGCATGTAGTTCTGCTTCTTACAGCCCAACTCGGAGAAAGTAAAGATGCACTGCTGATTTTGCTAATTTGGGTACCCTATGGATCAATTATGATTCAATTTTATACACATGCTTAATTAATAATTCGTGTTCTGCTTTATTTTAACCTTTCAGTGGTCTAACACAAGACAGTGTTGATGTTGGTGCATTCACCCTACCGGCCCAGCCCTGGACTCGTTCTGCTCAGTATGTATTTCCGTGTACATATAAATGTATACATACTCTATGTGTACATTTGTTCATAGTATGTTCATTTTATCATCAGAATCAGGCAACCTTTGAACAGCTGACAGGACCACAATATATACCACATATACGTAAGTGGTCCTCAGTAATGTTCATGATAAAATACCACAATCTTTTTCTACTCGGTCTGTGCCTCATAGGAGGGACAGTTGAAAAACCAGTCTGTGTGTCATAAGAGGGCTCTGGGCAGTTCACTAACCAGCCTAAAGCCTGCATTTTCTGTTAGCTTTCTTGATAGCTTGGTAATTGGGCACGTGAAGGCAGGTTAAAAGTGTTTTTTAATTGTGATGAAAATGAAAAATAGGGAGAGTCTTCTGTTCAATAAGTCTTTTTTTGAGAATTATTTTATTCATCTTGGAGTCAAATGTGCAAGTGTGTAAGTGTGCAAGACAGTACATACTTATACGTGTCTCCATCTAATTTCAAATGCTGTATTTAACAGGGAATGAGCCCTTGATGACAAGAGCCAGTGGATGATGGACACCCAGGTCAGGATTTGCTGCACTCTTTGCGGCCTTCTACATTTTCAACCTTCAGTACAGAGGCAAGGCCTTCAGAACCCTGGAGTTCATTCAAAGGTATGTATTACCTAAAAACATCATAGGTAATCCAAGCTCAGATAGTAAGCTGGTAGATCTGCTATTTTCTGTGAATGCTCCCACCAGAATATAGGTAAACTAGATCTGTCACAGGTCTCCACCAGCTCTGGTGTCACGTCAACTGTTACATCACCCTCATGGGTGACGTAATAGTTGCACGGACAGACATACGGACGGACAGGGGGTAAAACATAGTCACCACCATACTGGTGGAGACAAAAATACAATTTAAAGTTTGTGTCAAAATTATTTTTGTTGTTGTTTTTTATTATTTTTCCATAGGGGGTTCGTCGGTATAACCCTTGAAAGAAGTACCAAGACCACCACCACCACCACTGGAACGGCCATCTCCAAGATGACGGGGAAGCTGGTCCAGAAGATGACAGTGTGCAGTTTGAGTGGGAATTCATTGGTATGTCACAGCTACTACTCTAATAGCACTGTAACAAATCATTATTCTTTTTCTCTTTTTTCCTTCTTTTTTTTTGCCCTTTTCGATCTGTGGGTTGTCACCTACTGTAACTGGAACATTTTATGTTCTCTACACTAATGGTGTGCGAGCTCCACCTCCTTTCAAAGTTTCTCACTTTAATCCTGTATTTTATTATTGTGAAGTTATTATTCATTGTTTTGCTAAATATGTGTGTTGTTTGTTTTACAGGCACTGGCGATTGAGGAGCCAAGTGATGCAAGCCAAGCCAAGGCCTCTTCGCTTCTGCATAGCTACCCAAATTCTCACATTCACGTTAAGTATTTGCAATTCAACTGTGTACTGCTGTTTAAAATATTTTGTTAATGCTGAATGCTAATATTTCATGCAGTGATGCTGTGCTCAGTGATGTTGGATTATAATGCATTTTCCTGTCATTCAGGATTTTACATGACAGTTTGTCCATAGGAACTGTATTTATTGAATTTATTATTTTACTTTTACATGTATTTTTCATATTAGAAATATTAGTTTGCCGACCTCACAAGTCTTTTGCTATTATTTGCGTAAAAAAAAGAAAAAGACAAAGTTGTAATGGAGACTTGTTGACTTTGATAAAAAATAAACTGTTGAATATCTATACCTATGTGTTTTGATGTACATTTCTATATTTGTAGGATATGGCTTTTATTGTGAAAAAGGAATATTTGAATATATTGTAAAATTACGGTAAAAATCAAAACGCCATATGCTGTTAAATTACCATAACAACACATTTAAATTACAGTAGTGTACTGTATTGACAAAAAACTGCATGCCGTTAAATTACAGTAAACCCCCATAAAAATACAAGCATATACTGTAATTGAAATAACGGTACATCTACTGTAAAATGAATTACAGTAGATGTACTGTAAAATAAGAGTAAAATACTGGCAACTTTGTTGCCAGTAAATTACCGTAAGTTTACAGTGAAATCATTTGCAGTGTGGGTATTATGCGGCCCGGGGGCCAAATGCAGCCCTTTGGCTGACTCTCACCGGCCCGTGAAAGGGTACTGTGGTTTTCAACCAGTGGCCCGGGGACCCCCAGTGGTCCTTGAGAGAGTTCCAGTTAAATATGGAAAGTTGGTTAACCAGATGCAACTCTTTGAGAGCGTAAAAATGAAACCCTTGCGGGTCTATTTGGTTTCAAGTTTACGCTCTCAAGAGTTAAAATATTCATCATGTGAATTAGCCCAAGTCTACACAACTAGAGAATGTAGAAGATTAATGGTCATGGAATTGTGGACAAAAGCAAAAGAAATCTTTAGTTTTGGGGTCTGTGGGGCTAAGATGACATCAAATGATGGTTCTCTGTGGCTCAAATACTGAATAAATAGAGGGCCATAGTGTCAAAAGGGTTGGTCTTACTCTTATCTTGAAAATTAAATTAATACTACACAGACTTTAGTTCAGCCTTTAGTCTTGGCCCTCCATAATATTTTATGTATCTCATCTGGCCCCTTGGGAAAAATAATTGCCCACCCCTGCCTTAGAACTAGAATGCCTAAGAGGTCATTTCGACTGTTTTTGAGATTTTGAAGTGGATTTTCTCTGCCTGTGATGGTCTGAAAAGGTCCCCCTTGCATGACTTTTCCTAAATATGCAATTCAAGTCATCTGTGTTTTTCTTTTCGTTTGTAATAATTTCTAAATATGAATTTAGAGGCGGAACTACCTAAAAGGCCTGGACATTCGCAGCCAATTTGACCGTCCTCACCCTCCTCCCCTGCTACAACTCAAAGAAGGATTTTCACACCAGTCTAATGGGTCATTTACATTTCAATTGTTGTCGCGTGTCGGGTGGGCCTGTCTGTCTCTCTCTCTCTGTCTCTCTCTCAGCACTAAAGCTAACTAAACTTCGTCTTTGTAACTTTTCCACATTTTTAACTGTTTTTATTAGACCCGCAAAAGGTTTTTAGTCCATTTAGTCATTAGTTTATCACGTGCAGCTGCGATGCGGCAACGAGGCAAGTAGCGCAACTATGTGATCTCCGTCGGATAGTCTCTCTCCTGTGTTTGTGCCTCATTTTGAACTGTTTTTTATATTGTTTTTTGTGCTACCGCAAAAAACTTGATTTGCCAATGTAAATGTCTGTTTTCTCATACAAATAAATCATTTCCGTGGAAATGGAAATTAAAAACGAAACGATGTGCCGTGTGCTTGTATTCACAGATTGATTCAGAATATAATGTATAATGTATAACATGTTTTATTTATACATGTATATACATGTATAACATGTATACATTTTGTTGTATTGTATGTTTTTACTTTTGTATGCATGCATAAAGCTAAAGGTCTGACTCAGAGAGTTTTCTGTTTGCAATGATGAAATGCTGTTGGTTTAGTGGAGAGAGACAGAGAGAGAGAGACAGACAGGCCCACCCGACACGCGACAACAATTGAAATGTAAATGACCCATTAGACTGGTGTGAAAATCCTTCTTTGAGTTGTAGCAGGGGAGGAGGGTGAGGACGGTCAAATTGGCTGCGAATGTCCAGGCCTTTTAGGTATAACTGCTACCCTAGTCATTCTTGTGCTTTAGACTGTGCTGCTAGTCTACAATAAACAGACCTTAGATTGTGCTGCTAGTCTACAATAAACAGACCTTAGACTGTGCTGATAGTCTACAGTAAACAGACCTTAGACCGTGCTGCTGTATTGGACCTGGATGCATCAGGTCGTTTCCTGTGGGAATTCAGAGGAACTTGGGATTCGTTTTTCCGTCTTTCATTAATCACGTTTGACTTGTTGCTGACCTGGATCACATTAGTATTGAATTCTCCTTGACAGGCGTATAGATTACCTTCAGTGTGTTAATGATGTTAATTATACATGATTAAAAACACAGACACACACTTAATGAAAAGGAGGTGAGGGCCTGTGTGTGGTCATGAACGAGTGGATCACAATAGACTGATTTCGCCTGATTAATCCTGATGGATTAATCTCCTCACAGGTCCTTCTACTAGTGCTGGTTTTATATCCTACCAGGACCATATGAATACTGTTAGGTAGTGGATTTTAATCTTCTGGGAAACCTTTTGAAACTAAGGGCTCGATTTTCGCTCCCCGCCTTATTCCTAACGTTACCCGAAACCCGCAACGAATTCCCTTATTGGTGTTTTCGTCACCTTTCCTCTTCCCTTATATTAGCCACTATTCTTTATGCAGACACCTTTATTTGTGACTGGAGGTGTGGTCATAGGCGTGCTTGTCGCGCAGTCCCTTAAGTTGCCTTGTCCCCCTTCCTGGGGGGTGGGCGGTAATCAGAGTCACTTTTTTACTTCATGTTGTATCGCCCATTTATACTGTGCAACCTTCTGTTACAGAACCTTGCCCTGCAAAACTGCATTTTTTTGTAATGTTATACATTTCATTGTCAACGCAAAGCAAATTTAGCTTAGCTAACTGCCCAGTTAACCACCCTGAGCCACTGACAATGGATTGGCATTTAACACTTCTCTCCATCCCAATCCAAGGCTTTAGGCGAAGAATACCATTTTTTTACACATGCTAATCATGGCATAAACCATGTAAGATGCAATGGAATTGCTTGGAAAAGTACATTAAATTGACTACTATTGTTTTGGCTGCACAATAGACAGGCTAGAGTTACAACCAGTGCAAACAGCATCGCTAAATATCACTTTTTACCCCCTCACAATTTCAATCCGAGGTCAAGAAAGTCGATTTAGGGAGTCATGTTCCCCTCTTGAGGCTGGCCCTCTGGCCCACCCATAGCTACACCACTGCTTCCGATACTGAAACAGTATCCGTAACAAACTAACAAACTTTACAAGCAAACTATAGGACAGCCAACAAATGGCCTCCATCTAACCAACACGCTACGGTTGGTCTGTGTTGTATAACGCATTGTCCTAGTGTTCCACCGTTGATGGAACACGGTGCTGTGCCTCTATTGTGTGCTGACAGTAGTGAACTCATTGTGTCTTTGTGTGTGCGCGTTATACCGCACGCCACGCCAGCGCACCGCGTGTCTGTGTGTGTGTCTGTGTGTGTGGGTTGTGTATTGTCGCACGTTACAGACATGCATTTTTAATGGGCTGCACCTGGATGGGATACCTGCAGCGTCACCGCCGTGTTGACAGTTCCCCCACCAGAGCAGCGACGGAGCAGCGGTGTCACATGGTGTGAAAATGGAGGGTGTCGGCCTCTGACTGACAGATCCTCCGTCGGGACGGGACAGGACAGGTAGCAGCAGGGTGGCAGCGCAGGGTGTCACATGATTAGGGCGGTGTGAAGGGATAGGGGGGGAGGGAGGGAGGGAGGGGGGGCAGCAAGGGTGTCACAGTGATTAGGCAGGTGTGAAGGGAGGCTGAGGGGGGGAGGAGAGGGAGGGAGAGGGGGGGCAGACGAAGGGTGTCATTGATTCCCAGTCACTTAAAGGACAGACAGGAGGACGAAGGCAGGACTATAAAAGACAGCGGGACACTGGGAGTAGGACAAGAGCGACAGGACTAGGACAGACAGACACTGGACAGGACAGGGACAGGACAGTGGACAGGACAGTGGACGGCGGAGAGGATCAGATGTGACATCATGTTGGCAGGGTGAGTGATGGCTCTGGGAGCTAGAACACATGAACCTGGGCATTAAGACGCTGTTGTTTTTCCATCAAGCGCCGGCTGTAGCCTACCTAGAAAAGGACTTGGTCAGAGACTCTTTTTATAAGGATTAAGGCTAACGCTGACCTGCTTAAAAACAGCCTTTTCAGGATGTCCACTATGTATGGAGAGTTATCAGTATCGTATGCCGAAAGTGATAAATTTTAAAAGTCATCGGTATTGATCGGTATCTGTATTCACATGTTCGATACGTAGACTGTAGATTATTTAATGTTTACAGTCACACACTCTCGTCCTGGGGGAACTATATTTGATTTGATTTTAACCGATTTAGGCCTGACCTAAGTTTCCCGAATAACTTTCAATGTTTATGTAGCAGCATCAAAAATATATATATATGTTTTGAATGCTGTACATTTTGTACCGAATCCAAAAACGGATTCCCGGCCTGAATCGGTTAAAGTAAAATAAAATATTGTATTGTTATTTTTTTATGTATAAAACGGTATTTGACCTGATTTACTATCTAGAGATAAGATAGCTGGGTATTTCAGCCACAACAAATAATATTAATAGTATGACTGTTCTATTGGGGGCGGGGGTGGGGTACGTGTCATGTACAGTGAGAGGTACTCTTAGTTACATCATCATGTGTAACCATGATTATGTAAGAGCACCTCTCATTGTACATGACACGTGTCATGTACGACGTGTAGGACATTTCTGCTCAGACACTATGACATAAAACAACTGTCCATTAATTGTCGTTGCAAATTTAACCTTTGTGTAGGACAGAAAGCTACACTAACAGCTGAATACAGCAGGGCTTGCTAATGCTATTGCACATTTTGTATTTAAATATTTTCAGCTAGGTAAAATATTGAATATCAGGAGTATATCGGTAAATTTAAAAAGGAATATATCGGAACTGAAAAATATATATATCTTTGGTGTATTCCTAAACTAGACTAAAACTATCAAGAATATAAATAAAAACTAAAAGTGTAAAAAATAAAAATTAGTATTGAAAAAATTAGTATTATTAGAAGAACTGTACCTTAAAGGACAACTTTGTTTTAGGTTGTTATTAGAGAAAGTAAAAGAAAATTAAAAAGCAAGGAATGTAAAACAATTAACTTTAATTGTTTTACATTCCTTGCTTTTTAGGGAGTTTTAGGGATTTTAGCTGTTTTCGACAGGGAGGCGGGGGCATTTGAACATGGTCCTAAATACGTATTGGTTTAGAAAAAGTGTTTTTTTTATTATCATCTACTACAGTCCTAATAAACCCCAGGAAATTATAACTGGCCACGGAAGTTGACAGGATCTACTGAATGTGAAGGAGGCAGCACACCACACTGCACTTTACACACTGCTCAGCATGCATTGTTGGGTATGGCCAGTCTACAAGATTAGAAAATGTAGAATAATTGTTTTTATAATTGTAGAATATAATTGTAGAATAACAACGTTTTGCCAGTTCTCTTTCCTAATTGTGTAAAAAGAAAACTGCTTTAGAATACATTATGTGACACTATGTAATTTATCTACACATTTTGAAAATCAATCAGTAAGTATTTTTCCACACTCCCCCAACTTTCCCAACTTTTTGGGCCACCAGGAGGGCAAGTAGGATTGAGTGATATTGAGTGATATCACCGGGGTGTCATCAGCTATAACTGACCGTACCGTTTCTCCTGACGTTATAGCGTAGGGTATAAAATAACGCTAGTTTCCATGATCCATCCGTCTGATTTATCCATCCGTATTGTGTGGAACTGCCTGTGCTCCGTAAACTAACATCAGTGCATCATGCTTATAATTTGAGCGGCTGCTCCATTAATAATTTCAGCGGCTGCGCCACTTATGGGCGATAGCCGATTAACAAAATTTACCGTGTGTAGTGAGTGCATGGCCACGTTAATATTAATTAGACAGTAAAACCGGAAACCATGGTGTATGGCGGATCTAGGCATGGGCATGGGGGGGGGGGGGGGGCAATGCCGCCCTAAATGCCCTGACTGCCCCACCAAACATGATGGCATGCAAAACAACCCAATATATTTCAAATTGCTTATATTTAAAATGATTTGAAGCACTACTACTACTGCTACTAACTAACTACAGCTGTGTCACCACTAAACCAACAGCATTTCATCATTGAAAACAGAAAACTCTCTGAGTCAGACCTTTAGCTTTATGCATGCTGTGTATCTGTTGCGACTTCAACAACAACTGATGTTATTATTGATGCTTATACTCAGGGGTGCACATAAGTGGTGCTCAGGAGCACCAAAAATCCTACAATGATCTGTCAATCCAGGGGTGGAAAGCTCCTTTGAGCACCACACAGCTGGGGCTCATAATGACTGCCTGACTGGGCCAGTAAAAAAGCCTTGAAATGAAATATTTCTAACTAAAGTCTAAAATACTACACGTATTTTTCATGGATGTAGAATGCAGGTAGTAGTACTACTGCTAGGCTAGCCACTATTGCAACGCCCAAACTATCGCCCTGTACTGTAATACTGTACATTGATCAGGCTGTCCGGTGTGGAGAAAAGGGGTCCCAGGGCCTGGCGATGGTCGCTGCATTTTAGGACCACCAAGTAACATCCCCAGGTGCTCCTCTGAGTACTGGACCAAAATAGTTATGTGCACCCCTGCTTATACTTGCCTAATAAAAGTCTTTCAACCGAAAATGGTATGGGTGCGGCCCCCATACCACCCCACCCCCACTTGGGAAATGTTACATCCGCCCCTGTACCGCTCTGGGCCTGCATGTGTTGTGTAACCTTCTGCTACTGACCTCTGATCTCTCCATCTCCGCTGCTATGTTCCATGGCTGTGTCATGTTCAGGTGTCCTCGGCAGGCGTTAGGGTCAATGTCAGAGATGGGGACGGACGGAGCTGTCCAGATGACCGCTGTCCGCTGTACGGGGCAGTGAGTGACACCAACGGCGACCTGGAAGCAGCGAGAGTGAAGAGAGGCTCTGCAACATGACACAGAAACAGAGAGTAAAGTGGCATGTAGTTGTGTTTTAGTGCTGGAAAACGAGACGCCCGTTGGACAAGTTCCAGTCCCCGCGCTCATCACCTGGACCATTATGTAAGTGACTGACTTTTTTTGTACAATTTTGTGCAAGTTAGGCATTCAGCAGACGCTCCTAATCCAGAGCGATTTACATTAAGTAGAAACATTGAAATGCATCATACCATTTGACAGATTAGAAGAAAAGCTATAGGCTCGCTCCCATTAGGCTCAATGATAACAAAATAATTTCTAGAAAATCCTCTGGTATGAATTTGTGCAAATGAATGCTAACCAAAGACAGTTTAAGTTATTTTTTTAAATACATTTGACAAAACAGTCTGTATTTTCACATTTCACTGTTTCTAAAGCTCATCAGAGATACAGTAAATGCATTTAAAGTTATATCATTTATCAATTATAGTTGTAAAGTGTGTGAGGTGTTTTCTGGGTTTTGTAGTACAATCACCACTTAAATGACTTCATGAGGTGTTGTGTCACTGTTAATGAGCTTGTTAATAAAACAAATTTTGGAGTGATAAGCAGACAACAGAATAATCAATCACTCCAAAGGGCGTGGTAAATCTGTTAAGGAGTTAGAGTTTACAATTTAAGCAGAATTTACAATACACTTTACAATATGCAATGTAAGCACTAAAACATGGTAATACGTTAGACATCCTATACAAGTCACTGTCATCTGAGTCTAATGAGGTGCTATCTAAGCTACCCAGGATGGTACAAGTACTATGGGTTGGCTGGTAATACAAGTGCTATGGGCTGAGATGGAGTCTGAAAAGGTGTGTTTTCAGACTGTGGCGTTTGTAATTCACCTTCTGTTTTTTTTCCGGTGCTACCTACGGAGAGGTCCTGTCCATTCCACTCAGTTAATCCTAAAGTGTTTTAGTCATGTTTGTGTTGTGATACAGTCACAGTGGTGCCTGCCTACCACCACGGAGGTTGTGATTTCGAATCCATGTTGTCAAGCATCCGTCTATACCAGTGGTTTTCAACCAGTGGCCTGGGGACCGCTAATGGTCCTTGAGAGGGTTCCAGGTGGTCCCCAGCTACTGTAAGTTGGTTAACCAGATGGAATGTTGGTTAACCAGACGTAACTCTTTGAGAGTGTAAAAATGAAACCCTTGCAGGTCCATTTGGTTTCATGTTTACGCTCTCAAGAGTTAAAATATTCATGTCATCAAATGGTGTCTTAAATGCTGAATAAATAGTGGGCCCTGGTGTGAAAAAGGTTGAAAACCACTGATCTATACAAACACAATGAACCCTTCACTAAAATGTAGAGTTTAGGTTATATGTCTCACTTCTCTCAACACAGCACACTCGACTGACTGCCAGCTGATTTTATGCTTGGATCTGTGTGTGTGCGTGTGTGTGTGCGTGTGCGTGTGCGTGTGCGTGTGTGTGTGAGCGTGCTGTCACAGACAGTGTTAATGGTTTTAAGGTTTAATGCTGGTCTGGACGCAGGGTGTTTATTACGTTGTCTCTTCCTTCCTCCTTTTTCTTCGTGCCGCTCAAATTCCCCCGACCATCACCACAAAGCTACTATCATTTACCGTCCAGGTTCCCTCCACTGTGCTGTGACCTCAAAGTGGTAAAATACAACGGATTACATAAATGCTGCCCTTTAACACCCGTTACCTGTTTATACCCAGAGAAGCCTAAACAAGCACTCAGATATTAAGATCAAGGTTCAAGGTAAACTTTATTGTCCCCAGGGGAAATTTGTCTTGGGCTTTCAACCCCGCAACAGCCATACATAGAACAAAAAGACAACAAAATACAGAACAGGGAGACAACATTACACAAGTGCACACAGTGTAAAAATCTGGCCTCTTACATTCACTGTTGTGTTTCAAAGCTTCGTTCAACATTTTAAGTGACGCAGGTACAGACGATTTTTTAAACCTGATGTTCTTCCACTTAGGTTCCTTGTACCTTCTCCCTGAGGGCAGAAGTACGAACTCGAGGTTTAAAACTATAACATAATATTAACATTTATTTAAATGTGCGGTGAACCGCAAATGGTGTTTTTTTTATTATATAAAATCACGTGTTGCTCGCCGTTGTTAAATCGCACTGTGAGGAGTCTTGTGGCCAATTCAGAGTTTACATTTTGGTGACCCCCACCACCACCACTATACTTAAAAACTACAATATGATGTCATACCACCGCAAACCACTGCTCTTTCCAGTCCTCCTCTCTGATTCTACTCACCAACGTGAAACGCCCACACTAGTCTATGTAGGAAGAGAGTAGTGACACACTTTGATCTCGCATCACATGCTTGCTGGAGCTCTGCAAGTTCCAAACATAGTCCTACATAGTTAACCACTGCATCACAGCACAGCCTATTTTCTTATAATGCACATCAAGTAAAGCGAGTTATATAATAAATCATTGTTCACTAGAGTCACGGGAGCTGTTAATGCGTTAAAATGTCCTAAAATGCTGTAATTTTGCCAATTTAACTGTGAGCGTGTGATCTGCTGTCAATGGAGCTGGATGGCCAGAGTGGTTTGTTTGGAACCAGAATCCCTCCTTCCTTACTAGGAGTCACATGATGCTTTTCAGCCAATAGCTGTCTCTGTTCAGCCGTAGCATTGGAGTCAACAGGGAATGTCGCTACTCTCTCCTATTACAGATACTCTATCCCACATAACAGCTAAACCAATCACATTGGCCCAAGCCGCCGCCGGACAATGTTGATTGGTCCAGAGATTTGGAGCAGGGGGCAGAAAGGATGCTTGTTTTTGACAGCTGCAGACGTAAAAAAGAAAGAAAAACAAATCACACCATACACCACAACGACGACAAGCTGGAGGAGAATGAAGGAAGGAAGGAATTCAATAACAGAGACCGAACATATGACATAAATATACAACAGAAAAGGAATTAAACACAAAAGGAGCAGAAAGGATTATAATGGAGGCAAGTAGGCCGTAGAGAGAGAAAAAAACAGAGAAAGACAAGAAAGAAGGGAGAGGCAGTGCTGGCGACACACTATGAGCCGCGGTGGTTGGAGCGGAGGTCACTGAAAACCCAAACACTGAATGAGCCTTGATGATCGACTGGAGACTTTGTGTAGGTCAGAAGGATACAGTATAGTAATCAGATATGGTAATCAGAGAGCTATTGTATTCAGAATGTAATTAACAGACGTCTGCACAGATCTAAACACTGTTGGAGGCTTAAAATAACATCAAAGCATTGTTCACAATGCAAAATTAATAATTATCATTAAAGCTACCGTATATTACATTGTTAACTGATATGCATATTATTTTACATTTGACTCAATAGTGATACTAAATAGAATAAAACCAGGCTTGTTTCCAATGAGTGATGACAATAGCGATGCTAGATAAAACCAGGCTCGTTTCCATCGAGTCATTATAATACTGATGCTAGATAAAACCAGGCTCGTTTCCATTGAGTCATTATAATAGTGATGCTAGATAAAACCAGGCTCGTTTCCATTGAGTCATTATAATAGTGATACTAGATAAACCTAGTTTTATTTAAAAATAGCAGGTGTTCACGTCTCATTGCGCACTATGAGGCGTAAACACCTGCTATTTTGGGGTGAAATCGTGAGAACACATTACAAATACTTCAAGTATGTTCTTTCAGAGCGAATGTTTTGTAGAACCTACAATGTCACAACGAAATGGGTTAAGATAAACCCTTATTTTGAGGGTGCATTCAAATTGAGTAAAGCGATATGTTTGTTGATACACTAGAGGCTAAACACTTTCTTCGTAGATCAATGGTTCTCTGATCAGGACATTCTGACCGACAGAACGTTCCGTACTGAACCGTGCGGTCGGTGGAGTGGAGTGGACTGACTGGCCTTTAGAGGAGTCGGATGTGTTCCATTTGGAACACATCCCACCTCGCTGGCATGAGCGTA
Source organism: Benthosema pterotum (assembly GCA_039105355.1). Taxonomy (NCBI): domain Eukaryota; kingdom Metazoa; phylum Chordata; class Actinopteri; order Myctophiformes; family Myctophidae; genus Benthosema; species Benthosema pterotum. Next base: position 2,198,560 of record CM076987.1, on the reverse strand, counting down.
ATCACACACTCCTGTCCGGATGCTTTCAGGAATGACTGTGAGGAAGGAGGCCGACTGAAATGGGAGAACGTGGAAGAGACGGCTTCAATCTGCAGGATACCAATCTGACTCTAATTGGAATTATGACAAATCTAGGGTATCGGTGTAGATTTGTCATATTGATATTTGGAAGCCTGGGCCATATGCCTATACTGACCATGAGGGGTTTAAGAGTAGCTGGGATGACAAAGAGCAAAGCTAACTGTCAGCCCTGTTATATTTGTTTCGCTATTAAAAAATAACATCATTTGTGGATTCAAATAGAGCAGTGGTTTTCAACCAGTGGTCTAGGAAGCACCAGTGGTCCCTGTGTGAATTCCAGGTGGTGCCCAGCTAAATGATGGACAGTTGGTAAACAATTGGATCCTTATAGATCTTTAACTCTTGAAAGCGAAACTGAACTTACCATGTTTTAGTGCTTACATTGTATATTGTAAATTCTGCTTAAATTGTAAACGTTAATATAATGCATTGCATTGTCTCTACTTATGTAAATAATGTAAATAGCTCTGGATTAAAAGTGTCTGCTAAATGCCTGAATTGTAATTGTCCTGCATCAGATCATGTGTCCTCATCCAAATCTGGTTCTCCAAAAGCCCTCTTCTGTTTTTGAGCTGCTTCCACCAACGATGTTGAGATATCCGACTCTCTATTGCCTAATCCCATTTCCCAGCAGATCGCCTCCATCAGAGCCATCTAGTACAAGACTTGCGCCATTGAGGGGTCAGAAACCACTCAATGTCACTCGAGCACTGTTCATGCAGCAGAAATAATCTAGAAATTCAGATGCTTTAATTCTTGACAATTAATCGATTCTTGTTTGCCAACCACCACAGCGGACATTCCGTTTAGAAATCTGAGAAAAGAGATGGGTGGAAAACAGAGCAAGGAGAAAGAGATGCAGAAAGTCGACGCCGACCAACAACAACAGACGGCCGTGCAGGAACATGGCGAGGAGATAAACGCGCCGCCAGCGCAGGAACAACAAGTGCCATCTGACAGCAACGGCACTGTTGACGCTTGTGTAGCCGAGAGCCATAACAGCGGAGAAGTGAAGCCAGTACGTAGTGTAATCACCCATTATTACTGGCTGTCGCTCTGACAAAAGAAAAGTCCAGCAGACAAGATGCGCAAATAATTCAGTATCTAACAGAAGAGAAATATGCAAATTCCAAATCTGGATTCAAAACATCTAATTCCACTCTACATTTGATGACTATAAATTAGAGATCAGCGGATTTATCCACAGATAGCTCGGATCATCCGCGGATTAGGATCAATGGATTATATGATTAATTAATATTGGATAATCCGTGGATGAAATAATGCTGGAAATAAATTTGTGGTGTCAAACATTATTGGCGTCCATCTATGGACTTATGGACTAAAATAAAGAGGAGAGGATAAAGTAAAACAAAATGTCAAAATCTCGGCATCCGTGGTATAATATTATAACTGTGGTATTATATAATATCAGGCACAACAGATGCCTATATTGGTGGAAGGACCCACAACAACAACAACACAGCAGCCAATAGCCAGCCAACAGGCAGGTGAGAGTACGAAAGTTGCAAGAAACGTAAACCTAACTAAAATAGAAAGGACATGGGACTCGATGAGGGACTGCCTGGGAATCATTGAGCGCTGGACATCTCGCAAGAAAAGACGTTCGTTCATTGCGATGCGAGAACTCAATGGACGACAGACTGATACTGGTTTCTATGGAAACGGGATATACAACCATGCCTATACTACAACACCAGTCCAGTGGAGTGAGCGAAACTTAAATATCCGCTCTGCCAGATTGCAGCGAGCCAGCCTTGTGTGATGAGCTTGTAGAGTGGCTATACAAATGCATAAAGTATGCACTTTGCTCCATGCAGTGGATTGATGCATTTGATTAATTAGTTCATGCAGGCGGGTGCGGGTGGGTGGATGGATTTCGGATGGGGAAAAAAAAGCTCATCCGCTGATCTCTACTATGCATCAAATGTGAGATGGACTGCAAATATTACAACATTGTTATGCCGAATCTCTGGAAGGCATTTGCCACTGTAAATCACTCTAAATCTACTGATAAAATACTCTACCAACAGACGCCACCGCAGGAACAACAACTACTACCTGACAGCAAAGAGAGTGTTGATGTGGGTGGAGGACTAGCCGAGAGCCATGTGGGCGGAGAAGTGAAGCCAGTACGTACCGTAACCACCCACCAAAATTACATCATGATGTGCAAATGGTTGAGTGTCTGACAGAAAAGAACTATACAAATTGCAGTCTTCAGAACTAATTCCACTCACATTTGATGGCTACACATCAAATGTGAGGTGGACTCAGGGCAGATGTTACAACAAAATGGTTATGCTGGATCTCAAGCAGGCATTTGACACTGTAAATCACAAAAAAATGCTCTACCAACAGACGCCACTGAAAGAACAACCACTACCTGACGTTTGTGGAGGACAAGCAGAGAAACATAACAACGGAGAAGTGAAGCCAGTATGTACCGTAACCATCCACCACCTATTATTAATGGCTGTCGACTCTGTCAGAGAAAAAGTAGCTGACAACCAGGACCAACATCATGACCGACAAAAGATTCTGCTCGGTCTGACGAAACTCTGAGCGACTGGCCTGGCGAGGAGAAGAGAACAATGCTGAACAGGCCACCGCCACCACACCACCACAAGCTGGCATGTTATGTCAAGCAGCCTGTGAGAGGAATATACGCCATGCCATGCATGAGTTAACTCTTTTTGCTTTGTTTATATGAACGTACAAATCATTTTTAACAAAAACAAATCTGTGTTCCTTTCACAGCCAGACGGCGTTGGAGGAGTCAAAGAAGAAGTGGGCGGTCAGGGCGTGAATGGTGCTCTCAAAGAGAAGAGTGGAGAGCTGAAAGAAGATCCGACCTCAGCACAGCAGACGGCTACGCCTCAGCCGGACAAGACTAAGGTCAATGAAGTGGACACTAGTGAGGGCACGAAGGATGGACTGAAAGAGAACAGCGAAACACTGAACAAAGCGCCAGGCGAAGCACCAAACCAAGAGCTGAACAAAGCGCCAAACGACGCACCGAAAGAAGCACCAGACAAAGCGCCGAACGAAAATCCAAGCTCAGAGCAGCAGACGACTACACGCCAGGAGGACCAGATCATTTCGATGGAAGCAAAGAAACCTGGTCAGACCAATAAGGAACAGAGTGCTGCCGAGAAGAAATCAGAGCAAATGAAAGGTTCCTTCAGTGACTTGTTGGGGAACAACAACACAGGAGAAAACAATAAGAAGTCAGACCAGCAGCCTGCTGCCACCAAAGCCAATAAGGAGCAAAACGCTGCAGTGAACAAATCAGAGAAGATGAAGGACAAACAGACCAATGCAGACAAGAAAACAGGTTAAACTTTCAATTATTATGTCTATGTGTGTGGGGGTGTTTATGTGTACACCAACAACACACACTCACCCCCTCCACGTCTAGGGCTGTGGAAATACAATCTATCTTGTCGTCGGGGGGTGAGAAGGTCTTGTGTACACAGGGAGTGCAGAATCCAGCGATCAGTATGTGGGACACACTGTTATCCAGAAACACCACAAAAAAGGCTCTGGTCACCACCTGCCAAAAGACCTTTCACTAGGCCCTTCCCCAAACTGGTCCAATCACATACATACATGCATGCATAGAAAAGATTTTAAAGGCCTGGTCCCAAAAATGAACCAGTATTTAATGTGTAATGTGCATTGTATTTAAATTTGAATGAATGAGACAGTCTGGACACTGGGGGGAAAGGTCTATTATCCCAAAATGGCCAATCAACACTCGTGATCTTTGTCGCCAAAGACAAAGGTCACGGTGACATCACACTTAGAAGAACAAGTCCTATGTAACCTTTCCCTTTATGAATACATTTTTTTTTCCCAATCCGTATAGCAGAGTTTGGGGTGGTTGTATTTTGTTTCCCTGCTCTTCCATTGATACATTTAAATTGTCTTACTATGGGGATTGATCTAAGATCAGATGTCCCATTAGTCCATAAATGTGCTGGAAATCCACCATCAGCATGACAGTTGGCCACCTTGTTTTAAGCCCTGCGTCCACATTGTGACATGCTGGTGGTTATGTTGAGGGTCAGGGTTAGAGGAGGCTAGTCGTTTTAGTAGATATTGACCTTGTTTTAAGGCCTGTGTCCACACTGTGACATGCTGGTGGTTATGTTGAGGGTGAGGGTTAGAGGAGGCTAGTCGTTTTAGTAGATATTGACCTTGTTTTAAGCCCTGTGTCCACACTGTAACATGCCGGTGGTTATGTTGAGGGTGAGGGTTAGAGGAGGCTAGTCGTTTTAGTAGATATTGACCTTGTTTTAAGGCCCGTGTCCACACTGTGACATGCTGGTGGTTATGTTGAGGGTGAGGGTTAGACAGAGAGGGAGATGGGGCAGTGGTGGCTCAGGGGTAGAGTCGATGTGTCCCAGAGCAAGACACTTATGTTGTGTACCACAATATAACATGTAATATAAAATAATGGGCCATAAACGTTGTCTGAAAGACAACATAACAGCTCTTCTATTGCAGAGAAGTCTGGGGAGGAGAAGAAAAGCTCAGAGGCTCAGAATCCAGAGCAGATGAAGGAGAACATCTGGAAGCTGGAGCAGGAAAACAAGCAGATGTTGGATGAGCTGATCTTCTTGCGTCAGGTATGTTAAAGGGGCTCCACCATGGATTTAAAATCAAAATCATATAAATGTTGACTTTTAATACCTTTGTAAACAATCTGTAGCCTAAACAACTACTTAGCTAATTATTTTTTCATATTTTCTCAAGTGTGCCACAGACCACCATTTAACGATGAGTTTAGTCTCTCAGACTTAAGTTTTTAAAGACCAAGGTTTTTTCTCACAATTTAAGAGAGAGCTAAACGTTAGTCAAAATAACATCAATAAACACAATATCATTCTACATTTTCTAATTGTGTAGATTCTTGTTGTACCTGACAATCCAATATTATGGCCATAGGATTTGCCAGCAAATGGCACCATTTTCAATGTTTTGCCCGTTTGCAGCTCAAAAGACTCACAAAAAACTACAGAAAACTCCAGATCACAGAAAATCTGGGAATTGTTGCACCACTTTACTTTGCGTGTGTGATTGTTTTTTTTTTTTTTAATTCATATTGAAATTTAGAGACGCATATAACATTTATCATGTCCAGAAGAATAGGATGTACGGTGTACAAGACTACAATTTTCGCAATTAAAAAATGCAAAGTGTGGTTGTCATTGTGGAGAGGAGAGGAGAAGGGGGTGGGGACGAAGGGGAGGACAACCAGACTATTGTTATCAAGGCACTTTTTTGGTTTAGGCGATGATGTAGCGGTGGCATAATTAAAAAGTATTATCTCCTTGACGTGTCAAAAATCGCTCCCTGGACTCCAAGAAACGACGGATCTCTAAGAAAAAAATGCACACCTCTCCTGAGGAAGCCAGTTGATTTGACACATGGCCCAGGTGCAACTGTGGGAGGAGTAGCGTGCCAAATGCCAAAAGTCTACACTGACTTATTGTGGGGTTTTTTATATTTCCTGGGTACTGAAACACCGCCTCTCTTTGGCAGATAGCGGCTCAGATGAACCAGATGATCCTCACCAACATCCGACTGGAAGAGGAGAAGGCCAGCAAGGAGAAGAAGAAGAAGAAGGACAATGAGAAGGACCCCAAGAGCTGCATCGGCACCACCTTCCAGGAGATGAGAGACAGCCTCCTCCTCAAGCAAACCTTCAGGGAACAGAGATGCGTGGAGGCTGCCAGGGGCGAGGCCAAAGAGGCACAGGAGAAGCTCCGCATGGAGATAGATAAACTGGAGAAACTGGTCAAATCCTTGGCCGACGACCTGGAGAAACTGGTCAAGTAAAAAAAGATTAAAAGGTCTGGTGAACCGGAAACGGTGGGGTTTTAATTATCCTCTGGCACAGAGGGATTCTGAACCAATCAGAGCATGCATCCATCCCTTCAGGCAATGGGATGGCATAGTGCGAGGGACGGCTTACGCTGAGCTATATACACACGCGTTGCTTGGAATGTTTGTTTACAATTTGTTTCTCGCCACTTTAAAGCTATGTGTCTTATTTCTACCATATAATGTGTTCAGATATGTATACTGTATATATTTTAATGTGATGATTCAGTGGTCTGGATGCCAGAATGGGATTAAAAACAGAGTATTTTTGACTCTAATCAAGACACCTGTGATTGTGGACGACTATTCAGAAAGGGTATAAAAAAAAAGGTCAGTTTAACTTCCATTGGCTTATATTGATGTGATAATGGATACGTCATCACGCAGCACGTTTCCAGGAAGTAATTAAAAATCAACGTTTTATTTAAAAATACACAAAAGTTAAAATGTTCCCATTTTTGGCAGGTATTGTTGGGTATGGCTACATAATGCATAGCAGCCTGAGTGTGTTGATCTCCTCTGGTGAGTGGAGGAAATGGGAGCTATGCCCTTTTTGAAAAAACGCTCCCTTGACTTGAAGTGCTCTTGGGAAGTTTCCCTTGTCCCTCCATGCAGAGCCAAAGATACTCCATTTACAAAGATACGCAACCTTGCATTGGCGCCACCACTATAGGCGAAATGGACTACAAAGCCTACAAATGGTCTCCTAAATAGTCATGGTTTTCTCCTCTCAGAGATCTGTCATATGTCAAACTGCAGGTTACAAAGAGACTGACTCCTAACAAATTTGTTTGAGTTTGTTGGTGGGATGAAGAATAATAGATGCAGTGAAATTTCTCCTGATTTGTCTCTCTAAAATAATCAATTTTAGTATGAATATGTTGTAAATATTACAGTATAAGGAATGGATCATAAGCTGTGTTCATGTTCATTCTACCATTGAAAATGAATAGACTCAACAGGGGTTGACACTAAGGTCTCGGAGACACTTGCCCGATAAGTCAGGTTCTACTTGCCCTCAGCTCATGGTCACTTGCCCCCTAAAATATATAGGGGGCAAGTAAATATACATTTCAGTAAATATACATTTCAGCACCACGGACAGAGTCACTACAGCTACCATAACAGAAAGCTCATTTCAGCACCACGGACAGAGTAACAGAAAGCTCATTTCAGTACCACGGACAGAGTCACTACAGCTACCATAACAGAAAGCTCATTTCAGCACCACGGACAGAGTAACAGAAAGCTCATTTCAGTACCACAGACAGAGTCACTACAGCTACCATAACAGAAAGCTCATTTCAGCACCACGGACAGAGTAACAGAAAGCTCATTTCAGTACCACGGACAGAGTCACTACAGCTACCATAACAGAAAGCTCATTTCAGCACCACGGACAGAGTAACATAAAGCTCATTTCAGCACCACGGACAGAGTCTCTGCAGTCAGGTTCTACTTGCCCTCAGCTCATGGTCACTTGCCCCCTAAAATATATTGTAAATTTTGCAGATGTAACTCTTGAGAACGTAAAAATGAAACCAAATGGACCCTTGCGGGTCCATTTGGTTTCATTTTTAGGCTCCCAAGAGTTACAATTCATCATCTTAATTACCCCAGGTCTACACAACTAGAGAATGTAGAAGATTAGGTCATTTTGATGTGAAAGTTAAATTGCCTGTTTTGTTTCCCAAATCCAGCCTGGAATTGTGGATAGCTAGAAAGCAGGGAAAGACACAGAGGCAGAGTGCAATGACTGCCTTCAAGACAAATTTATCTTGTGTTGTGTTATAGTGCACTAAGTTGCACACTTGCCCGATCGGGCAACCAGGTAGCAGTCTTCACTTGCCCCACCATTTTTTTTTACTTGCCCCGGGCAAGCGGGCAAGTGTTAGTGTCAAGCTCTGCTCCAACATTCTTCTGGTTTCTAATATTGACCCTGCCATCCTCCATCTAGAGTCAGGAAGCAAAGTAAGTTTGCCCCTCTTGCCATTGGGCTATTGGGCAGAGCTTCCTTGTGCAGGAACAGCAAACACCATCCGTTGCCGTGGTTACCACCATGCCATTGCATTACCTCTTATTTTGTTTGTACCGTTATGTTGCATTACAGCGTGTATTTGTTTGAAATGTGCGACACGTGGATTTCACTAATATGGACACTGTCTGTCAAAAAGGACATATATTATTATTCCATGGTGTTCCATTGTGTTAAAACTGGTGTTCTGTTTGTGTTGTTTCATTGAGCATTTTTCACAGTGGATTAAAGGAAATAGAGGCAACTTTTTACAGAGAGATACTCCGTCAAAACCAGAGCAAAACGGAATGCTGGTTAACTCTAAATGGACAAACAAACAGACAAAGTAGCAGAATACTTGAGCTGTAACTGATCCTCAAACTAAGAAAAACTCTATACCAGGGGTGCCCAACCTTTTTTGACCCAAGATCTACTTTTCAGCAGCCAACCCCTCCGGGATCTACCAGTCCAATATCAACATTTAAAACCACACGCATCGTTGCCAGCCTACAGTAACTTCACAACAACACAACACTACTTTGTTTTACCACTTTACTTTATGTCCATATAAGCATAAAGTACAACAGACTTGTCATAAGTAGGCCTACAACAGTACAACATAAGTACAACAGACTTGGTCAAACACTGCCAATGCAAATGCATCACACACACAGACGAAAATTGCTCTTTTTTCTTTTCCTCCCCATTTTTTTCTTTCCCCCCCACATCTCCCGAGATCTACTTGAGATCAGGCCGAGATCTACCGGTAGATCCCGATCTACTGGTTGGGCTCCCCTGATCCTCCTTAACCGTCTCCACTCCATTGGTCTCTCTGGCCTGGCAATAACCTGGTTTTAGTCCTACCTCTCAGACAGGACTGTCCCTAGGAGGGAAAACAAATCCTAGACACACGCTGTCACCTCCGGTGTTCCCCAGGGTTCTGTACCTGGCCCCTCCCAGGTCTCCCTCTATATGCTCCCCAGGGGTTGACACTAAGGTCTCTGTGCAAGTCAGGTTCTACTTGCCCTCAGGTCATGGTCACTTGCCCCCCCAAAAAATATATTCTAAATTTAAGTTTACTTCCTACTTGGGTGCTTTAAACCAGGGGTTTTCAACAGGCGGTCCGAGGACCACCAGTGGTCCCTGAGAGGGTTCCAGGTGGTCCCCAGCTAAGTTGGTTAACCAGATGTAACTCTTGAGAACGTAAAAATGAAACCAAATGGACCCTTGCGGGTCCATTTGGTTTCATTTTTACACTCTCAAGAGTTAAAATTCATCATCTAAATTAGCCCATAGTGGTCACAGACCCAGTGGTCCCTGACCCCAGCAAAATGATAGTTTGGAACCAAATGAACCTGGGAGAGAGATGGGTAGAGATAGCTAGAAAGCAGGGAAAGACACAGAGGCAGAGTGCAATGACTGCCTTCAAGACAAATGTATCTTGTGTTGTGTTATAGTGCACTATGTTGCACACTTGCCCGATAGGGCAACCAGGTAGCAGTCTTCACTTGCCCCACCATTTTTTTTTTTTTACTTGCCCCGGGCAAGCGGGCAAGTGTTAGTGTCAAGCCCTGCTCCCCCTTAGTCATGGTCACATCATCAAAAAGCACGGAAGCATGACACTCAACTTTACCTCAACCTCATCTCCCTCTCCAGCTACCTCACCATCCCTATCTTCCACACTCACCTCCTGCCAGGAGGAAATAAAGGCATGGATGACCCTCAATTTCCTTCAATTAAACGGTTCTAAAACCAAAGTAATCCTGATTGGCACCCCACACCAGATCCAATCATGTCCCATCTCATCTTCTGGTCTAAACATACTGACCTGTGGGTGATAATGGACCCACAACTCAACTTTGAGGAACACATCAGACACCTATGCAAGAACTCCTTTTACCACCTCAGGAATATATCTAGACTCCGCCCCACCCTCACCCCGCCTGATACCGAGAAACTCGTCCACGCCTTTATCTCCTCCAGGCTGGACTACTGCAATGCACTACTCGTCGGGATCCCCAGCAAGAGCCTCCCAAGGCCTCAATATATCCAAAACTGCGCTGCTAGGATCCTGATGAGAGCTCGAAAGTACGACATCAAAGTACACATCACACCCACCCTCCGTTCCCTCCACTTGCTCCCCATCACTTTTAGGATCAATTATAAGATCGCACTTCTAACTCACCAGTGCATCCATGGCACTGCCCCTTACTACCTCAAAGAACTCACTGCCCCTAAACCAGTCACTCGAAGCCTCCGCTCCTCCAATACTTTTGTTTTCCAAAGCTTTCTACTGACTGCCATGTTTTATGTTTTATCCTGTCCTTTTTTTATAGTCGACCGGTTTTGTTGTTCTTATGGTTTATTGTTCCCTTATTCTCTCCTGGAACCGGTCCTACACTGTACTGTTATCCTGTCCTTTCTTTTAGATTACTGGTATTGTTGTTTTTACGGTTCATTGTACCGTTATTCTGATTTTGTACCTTTTTATGCTGTCTTGCCGTTTCTGATTTCAGGATTTAATATACTGCTATGTTGTTTTACTTTCTTTTATCTTGTCTCAACATTGTAAGCGCCTTCACATGAATGTAAAGCGCTTTATAAATAAAATGGATTATTATTGTTATTAGTATTATTATACTGTCCACTGTACCAAGCCATCAGAGACACATACTGTCCACTGTACCAAGCCATCTGAGACACATACTGTCCACTGTACCAAGCCATCAGAGACACATACTGTCCACTGTACCAAGCCATCAGAGACACATACTGTCCACTGTACCAAGCCATCAGAGACACATACTGTCCACTGTACCAAGACATCAGAGACACATACTGTCCACTGTACCAAGACATCAGAGACACATACTGTCTGTCCACTGTACCAAGACATCAGAGACACATACTGTCCACTGTACCAAGACATCAGAGACACATGCTGTCCACTGTACCAAGACATCAGAGACACATGCTGTCCACTGTACCAAGACATCAGAGACACATACTGTCCACTGTACATCAGAGACAAATGCTGTCCACTGTACCAAGACATCAGAGACACATACTGTCCACTGTACCAATACATCAGAGACACATACTGTCCACTGTACCAAGACATCAGAGACACATACTGTCAACTGTACCAAGACATCAGAGACACATACTGTCCACTGTACCAAGACATCAGAGACACATACTGTCCACTGTACCAAGACATCAGAGACACATACTGTAATAGGCGTACCCTCGATTGACTCCCAATATCTGCCTGTATTAAACAAAGATAAACTCTCAAAGATAAACCAACATTGCAGATGCGTGGAAAAGGGTTAAATGAGCATTTCACTGAGCCCCTCCCCAATCTGTTCCGGCCTTGTCCAATAAGCATCCTAGTAGAGGAAAGCTTGACCAGGAAAGCTTGACCTGCATAGCAACAGTTGCTAAAGTATTTGGAACTGGCCCAAAGGGTAGGGTTTTGAGAATGGCTCATTGTCCTCTTATCTTTCTACCTGCAAATTGTTTGTTTGATAAAAATCCACCATAGACATGTTATGAGCTACTTTCTGTCAGTAAATAAAAGTGCTGGACTTAGGAGGCACTCGTTTCGTTTGTATAAACGGGTCCAGCTGGTGTATTATTCTAAACAGGTGGTGTTCAGTGACTGATGATGAGCGCTTCCAAACTCCAGATGAAAACATAGAAGAGGGAGAGAGGGATAGAGAGAGAGGCTTCAATCTGTTCCAACTGTAGCAGTTTGATTCATTCAAACCTACCTTACGTCCAGTCTCCAGCATGGTGACAGTGTATAGATGTTGAGACGCACAATCCAATGTATAGTCCATTAATAGTATCCAGTCGTAGAGTCCTTTATAAAACCGATACAAACTCCAAAACGTTCAGCTCCGCCGTGTGTGTGTGCGTTGGTGCGTGCCGCGCGTGCGTGTGTTTACACTAGTTCTACATAACGCAACAAAAACGGCTCTCTTTCTATATTTTCTTCATATTTCTATTGTGTTAGTTGTAAACTATTGTGGTCCTAAACTGTTTGTTGCTCCTCATCCTCATTCACACGTGTTGTTGTGCATCCAAACATTTCCCACTGCCCTTTTCCCTCCTTTTCACTTCCTCTTCCTCTTTCTCTCTCCAGAGCCATTTAGAGGAAGAGTTGCGACATTCATTGTAAACGGGGGGGATTATCCCAACGGGAACGTTGGGACGAGAGCCTTATAGTGGGAGAGTTGTGATATTCATGTACCCGAAACCATAGATATAAGAGCCATCTAAAGGGAAATCCCACCCACTTTTGACATTTTACTATGTCATTAATAGGTCGTCCCCCCCTCCACTCCCCCATTCTGTGTTTGCTAGAGATGGAGGTCTGGGTTTCAAGGAGTGTTTCACCACGTTAAGGATTTTTTATTCATTTATTATTGTATTTATTTATTTTCAGGAAATTTTCTTCTGAGAGCATTGCTAAAGCCAAACCGAATCAGTTGTTGGCAAAACATTTTCCTGTCAGCAGATTAGTCTAGCACAATTGTACTGTACACCCATTTCCTACTCCAGAAAATTGAGTTAGCCAGTTAGCACAAACATATTTTGAATACAGATTGGCCACCCCGATTTTCTGGAGTAGGAAATGGGTGCACAACTGTACAATTGAGCTATTCCAGACCTGCTGACATTATTTATTTATTTATTTATTGCCAACAGCTGATTCGGTCTGTTTTAGGCATGCTGTATGCTCTCAGTCTCAGAAAAAAAGGGTGGAATTCCCCTTTAACATGGGTGGACGGGAGTGTCAGAACTCTGTCTCTAGATGGCGCTGAATCCCTTAGGTTCCATCTCAGAGGTTCCATCCAGCTGAGAGAGCTGCTGGAGGCCTTGCGGCATTTCATAGTCCAAACAGCAGGGGGCAGCCACAAGTGTCCAAGTAAAAAAACAATAAACAAGTTAGAAATAACTAAATTGGCTCCAACACC
>CM076987.1:2113067-2178067 GCA_039105355.1 Benthosema pterotum | reverse complement strand
CAGACAGACAGACAGACAGACACTGTGTCTGTCTGTCTGTCTGTCTGTCTGTCTGTCTGTCTGTCTGTCTGTCTGTCTGTCTGTCTGTCTGTCTGTCTGTCTGTCGCGTCCAATTACCAGGATGCAATGCCCCCCACCTCCCCAAAAAAAGGTTTACCTGTTATTTTCTAGGGTCTTACTCATTTTGTCAATAGCATAACCACAAAAATTGTTGCGTTTTGCCAACACAGTCAAAAGTTATGAAGTATATACTCCAGAATGCACATTAAAAATATATTACAGAATACTGTAATCCAACTGTTAATTTTTAACTGTCCTTCATAAAAACTGAATATCCTCAGTCAAAGGACAAAGTGAGGCTTTTATTGCAGTCAATGTTAAACTGGACACTGACAATCATCTTTTATAAGGAACTGTGATGCTGCCTGCCAGGCAGATTGTTATATGCTGCGCAATATAAAAGCATGCTTATCAAAAGGACAAAGAACACTGTACTAAAAATCTGACCGAGTCAGAAAAAAAAACAACATAACATTGTGAACAGGGGTTTTCAACCTTTTTCATCTCAGGGACCACCATTTATTCAGCATTTGAGCCACGGACCACCATTTGATGACAATTTCACCCCCAAGACTTAAAACTAAAGAATTCTTTTGGTTTTATCCACAAATCCTGGCTTGATTTGGCAAACAAAATGGTGTAGACTTCTTAATTAAGTGGTGCTAACTCAGATGATGAATATTTTAACTCTTGAGAGTGTGAAAATGAAACCAAATGGACCCGCAAGGGTCCATTTGGTTTCATTTTTACATTCTCAAGAGTTACATCTGGTTAACCAACTGTCCATCATTTAGCCTGGGGACCACCAGGAACCCTCTCAAGGACCACTGGTGGTCCCTGGACCACCAGTGAAAAACCCCTGTTGTGAGGATCAATTACATGAAAATAATTTTAAAAGTGATGAAGTGGTACCTTTAATTAATGTATTTTGTTACAATTCTAGAACTTAATGATAATAGATAAAAGTTAGTATATAAACTGTCCCACATCAGTTCAGAAACCTAACTTTGGGGATTATTTTCTCCGCCCACATGTTTATCAGTGTTACTCGTTCCTGGAATGTATGAAGCCATACCTTGTGGTAAAGGTGACCAATCAACGATTAAAACAATAGAAGATGCAACACAAATTGGTATTATTAAGGTGGAGAAATAACTCCCAAAGTTTCTGAACTTATGTGACTAGGTTTATATTCTGTGTACACACACAATAAAATGAAAATCATCCACGATCCAAAAAGAAAAATCAATATCTTACCTTTGTTCTATGATGATCTACAGTTGTAATTGTGTCTGTCTGGCTGTGTGTGTGTGTGTGTGTCACTATCACACCAAGCAGCCAATCACAGTGTGTGCACGTGCACGCGCGGGTGCGTGTGTGTGTTGGTGTACGTGAGCTGGGTCGGCTCCACTATGGGAGACACAGGATGAGTCGTAGGAGTTGATCTGAGGTCACACATTCACACCTATCCTGTAGCGACCAATGACCAGGTTGCAACCTGTTCACGACTAGTAAGAAATTAGTTACGACCAGTTTCTGGTTGCGACTAGTTTTTGGTTGTGACTATTTGCAACTATAAACTAGTTGCAACTAGGTTGCAACAAGTTTATAGTTGCAATATATCCTAAGCCTAACTCTTGAGAGACAGTGAGATCAAATTATGACCAGTGGCCACCCGTTGCGGAGGGTAAAACAGTCACGACCGCTATAAATTTGTCTCGACTTGTTGAACCGTCGTGGCAGTCTTGGCCATCGGTTGGCCACCGTTCCCTACTAAACCTGACCCTAGCCCCTAACCCTAAACCTAATCTCAATAAAATATACCCAAATCTAACCTTGACCCCCTGACCGCTATGCCAACGGTTGCGACTGTTATGCAAAATGGTCACGACCGTTAAGCTGCGGCGTCATAAAATCACAACGTCACAGAAGTTGAAAAACAACATAGATTCTTTGCGACCATTTTGGCCGTCGGTCGCAACCATCAGCTGTACGTCGGACGTGCGTCGTGGTTGCAAAATGATTTCGCCTCTTTTTGTAACTCTTGCAGCCAGGTTCCAACCTGGTCGACACCAGTCAGCACTACGATCGTTTTCTTCTTGAAAATCATGAAAACACGGTTGCAAATCTTTGAATATTCTGTTCTTTCAGAGCCTTAACGTTCTTACAAACTCGAACCTTTGCTTCTGGGATGTTTCCTGGAGGGACTCTCCTCTCCTCTACTGTACAGCCAAACACAGATAATTATGAGAGTCAGGGGCGGATCTAGGCATGGGCATGGGGGGGCAGTGCCCCCCTAAATACCCAGTCTGCCCCCCCAAACACGATGCCATGCAAAACAACCCAAGATATTTCAAATTAAAGTGCTTATATTTAAAATGATTTGAAACACTACTACTGCTACTAACTATAATTGTGGCAACTGATATTTATTTATTTTGATGCTTTTTTGATGCTTTACTTGACTAATAAAAGTCCTGTAACCGAAAATGGTATGGGTGCGGCTTCATCGCCCGTGGCGCGAAGCGACACGGGCGATTAAGCCGCCCCCATACCGCCCCCATACATTTTCTCTTGTTATCTTGCCCCCTCAAATGGGACATGTTACATCCGCCCTGATGAGAGTCCCTTTATTTGTCATGAGATATTATTTATTCATTTTTAAATGGGTTTCATGAATGTATTTTTTTTTTCCAAGAGAAGGACGGACACAGGCGGCACACAGCCCCTCGCTGGATCCAGAGCTTTTTATTTACACAACCACAGCCGTTTCGGTTTCAAAGGACCGAAACCCTCTTGTGTAAATAAAATCTCTTGATGCCAGCAGATCGTGGCATTATGTGTGGGTCAACGATCATGTCACAAGATTATGTGCAGAATTAGGAAGTCTTCTCTTCGATAGCAAATAAACAGAGGATGCATGAGGCGCGACTCCGATCATCTTAATGTCTCTGTGCGCGGTCACAGAAGAACAGAAGTTTCACAGAAGTTTCGACCACAAAAGGGTCTTCATCAGGTGACCTGATGAAGACCCTTTTGGGGTCGGAACGTTGTCAATAAATCCACTACCTGGGAGCAATCGAAGGTGTGCCAACTTCCCTTTTTTCACTTTTGTGTTTCATCAGGTGTATACACTAGGCTGCCAAGCAGACCGCGCGGCGGCGTACCGCGTTTCAGTTTACAGCGTCCTACACAACACCTCTATTGTTTTATCAATGTTTATGAGGGATTCCCAGAATATAGTTTTCAGTTCCTTGTTCCCTCTATGTTTTCTTTTTTCCTCTCTCTTTTACCTAGCTCGCCTGGTTATATTTTGCAATGTGTGGAGAAAAATGCTGAGTCACACCTGCTGTTCACAAAACACACCTGGCGACAGACCAGCAGGTTTTTGTTACCTTTATTTGCAGTTGTTAACAAAGTGGTCCAGTTATTAGCTGATATTAATCTTCATTCAGTAAAGTAAGTGCTGCGGACCGCCGACTTTCTTCATTGTGTTAAAACGTTGTCAATTGCCCTGAAGAGGCAGAACATTGATGCTCAGGGTCGGATGTAACATTTCCCAATTGGGGGGGCAGGAGAAATGGTATGGGGGCGGCCTCATTGCCCGTGGCGCGGAGCGACACAGGCGATGAAGCCGCACCCATACCATCTTCAGTTACAGGACTTTTATTCTTTTATTTATTAGTCAAGTAAAGCATCAATAATAACATCAGTTGTTGTTGAAGTTGCAACAGACACGCAGCATGCATAAAGCTAAAGGTCTGACTCAGAGAGTTTTCTGTTTTCAATGATGAAATGCTGTTGGTTTAGTGGTGACACAGCTGTAGTTAGTTAGTAGCAGTAGTAGTGTTTCAAATCATTTTAAATATAAGAACTTGAATTTGAAATATCTTGGGTTGTTTTGCATGGCATCGTGTTTGGTGGGGCAGACTGGGCATTTAGTGGAACCCAACCCCCCCCCCACCCCCACCCCCCCCCCACCCCCCCGCTCCTGTTGATGCCTGTTAATGGTTTAAAAATAGAAAAAAAATAATAAATATATTTTTGCCCTTTTATAACCCTTGTATAAATATAAAACAAATCAATGTGACAACTGTGTTTACACAACTCTGTACCTCCTCTGACTGCGGCCTATATACTTCCCCATTTTCAACTGTTTTTATTGTATTGTATTTGTGACACTTGCTTTGGCAATGTAAACGTTTGTATTCCCATGCCGATAAAGCTTGTTTGAATTGAATTGAGAAAACCTTGACATCATTGGAGATACAAGGTTTAAACATAGCATTCTTCTGCATCTCATTTTACTGTCCTCCCTCAAGACTGGCCAAGATGTTTTGAAAGTGACACCATCTGCACTGTTGCAGCGCTTTGTTCCAGATATGGGTCGGAACTTTTGGCCCAACAAATCCATATTCAGTTTCACAGGTCTGTTCCAACACCCACACATCAAAACAGCACATGGTAGCACAGAACACCAAGATGAGGAAAAAAGAGGTACTGACAGTTAGTTCCAGGGCACAAAGGCAGAGCGGACAAAACACCTGATAAAATGGACACCGTGCGCAGACGCACACGCGCACACACGCACACGCACACACACACAGGATTCCAGCTTTGCAGAATTTATCCAAAGACTGGCCAACCATCTGGAATCTGAACCCACACTGCAGCCTGTATATACTTCCAGTTTGGTAGGTTTAGCAGGCTAGTAGCCTACAGCCTATAACAAGACAACAAGACAGTCCTGAACGTTACTGGAGGACTTGTCATAACGTCATCATGGCACCTTTTGCCTTGCTGGGCCATCTTACATACACACATACACACAGCCTGGTTCAGACCATGGGCTCCATTTTCGTTACACGCTAAACCCCTTATCCCAAATCCCTTATTTCGTTTTTACTATTTTGAAAAACATTTTGGGATATTTCAACATGTCAATCTATTGACACGTTGTGAGCTTGTAGACTGCATGGCCATTTAAACTATTGAAAAATGTTTTTTTTTTTTAATAGTTTAAAAAGGAAAAATGCAAAAAGGAAAAAAGGTCCCGCACACCGTCAAGTACTTGCCAGAATCCTCTTTATTTAAATAAAGAGCAACGGTTACAGTGTCAAACAACAAACATGGCGGCTGCAACTGTGGTGACCGACCTATGACAAATAGTGTCTTTGAAGAAGCGTCATCATCCAGCATATTTTACTGCTGTTGTTCACATCCTAGTAGCGCTCGTTAGCTGTGTTTGTGTGGTTGGCAAACTAAACAGGCTAGCCCATTGGCAACATGATTGACAACCACCACCTCTGGTTTGTTTGGTATGAACCAAGCCCCTCCCCCATTGAAATCTCACAGACAGCGGACAATTTCAGACTCAAGCTCTAGGACAGGGGTTTTCAACCAGTGGTCCGGGGACCACCTGTGATCCTTGAGAAGGTTCCAGGTGGTCCCCAGGCTAAATGATGGAAAGTTGGTTAACCAGATGTAACTATTGAGAATGTAAAAATGAAACCAAATGGACCCGTGCGGGTCCATTTGGTTTCATTTTTACACTCTCAAGAGTTATAATATCACCATCATCTGAATTAGCACCACTTAAATTAAGAAGTTTACACTGTTTTGTTGGCAAAATACAGCCTGGAATTGTGGACAAAATAAAAAAATATATATATATTTTTAGGTCTTTGGTGTGAAAATGTAGTCAAATGGTGGTCCGTGGCTCAAATGCTGAATAAATGGTGGTCCTTGGAGTCAAAAAGGTTGAAAACCAGCTCTAGGAGGCTGAACTCCAGTCTGATAATCAGACTAACATACACATACAGTAGGCCTACATACAGTACCTCCAGCAGGACTTCAATGGAGACAGCCAGGCAGACACTGATGATACAGGAAGGTTTCTCCTCTGCTCAGTAACATGAGGGAGTCGTTGTGCTCACTGAACCTCTCCCAGTGCATATGGAACCTCCATCTTCTGGTTCACATCAGTAATACAGCCACACAGTCACACGACACCATGCAGTGGTTTCACTATAATGATAGGAAAAACACAGTTCAAATTAGTCAGAGCCAGAGGCAGGTCACAAATGTTGTTTTACTTTACTTTACTTTACTTGGGCAGCTTTGTTTCAGGAGGTAGAGCAGGTCGGCCAATGATCCTATGGTCGGCGGTTCGAACCCCAGCTCCTCCTGTCTACATGTCGAAGTGTCCTTGAACAAGACACTGAACCCTAGCTTGCCTCAGGAGGTAGAGCAGGACGGTCAATGATCCAATGGCCAGCGGTTCAAACCCCGGCCCCTCCTGTCTGCATGCCAAAGTATCCTTGGACAAGACACAGAACCCCACCTTGACTCCAGTGGTTTCTACCACTGGAATGTAGAAAGTGAGGACGCTGGCGATGACTGCAGTGTCCGCCTACCTTCCATTCAATCATGAAAGGTTATTCCACTGAGTGGTTTCTACCACTGGTGTATGAATGTAGAAAGTGAGGACGCTGGCGATGACTGTTCACCACTCTACTTTTGATTGAATGGACCATTGTAAGCGCTTTGAGTATACACGTAGTGCATAGAAAAGCGCTACAAAAATGCAATCCATTACTTACTTAAACTCTTGTATCTTCAAAGCCCAGCCCAAACAGTCTCTTTTATTTTACTTATTTTGTCACATTAATTGAACAGCCATCATTATTAGCACAAAAACGGCTTCCCTTGCTTATGTGACTGCACACACCGTCATTAATATGTAATTAATATGTAATATTAATATGCTTTATTATTGATATCAAACCGGATCACCTTTTTTTTCCTCGGCTCCCTGACTGTCCGTCTGTGACCGCATCGCTCATGCACACTGCTGTCCACCTCCATTCTAAAACATAATGTTTAAAAATATGTACACATCAGTCTGTTTATATACAGTATTCATCATTGTTTTGCCAATTTGCAGTGAAGCATGAATGAGGAAATGTCTAAACTGTGCCAGAAGGTGGCAGTGTCCGCCTACCTTCCATTCAATCATGAAAGGTTATTCCACTGAGCTGTAAAGTAGCCAAAATAACAAAATTAATATTGGTCTAATGACATCCATACTTTAAACACAACAAATATAATGAAACAACAAATATATATCACTATAGAATAGTCAAGAAATATTCGACTACCAATGTAGGCCTATTCGATTTGAGTACCAAAAAAAACATGTTTGTTTAATGCCCTACTTACCGCATGACTTGCCACACCCCAAGCCATTCTATAGGCTACTCTTATTAACCTCGATCAGCATGGCCGGATGGCGCCTTGTTTTAAGCCCTGTGTCAGCATGGTGACGTGCTGGAGGTTATGTTTAGGGTTAGAGGAGGCCAGTATATTGACCAAAACGATTGCAGTAAAACAGCCAAATGTGCGTGAAAATGGACTGCATCGCAACACGCTCGCGGTGCAGTCGGGTGGCGAGGCTGAGACCAGCTGAGACAAGAAGGCTGAGTCGGCAGAGCATGGCCATTCTGAGACGAAACAGTCCTGCTGATGACAACTAATAACTGGGATCTTATCCACTGATAACAGTCAAATCGGCTGGCTCTGCCAACTGAGCTTCCTGGACACAGTGACAGCCTTTGCTGTGTTGAAGGAAGATTTTTTTTAATTCATTTTAAGCATTTATTTCATATTTACATGCCAAATTCAGCTCTGATATTTATTTCAGACATGCTCTAGTATGTGAAGAGTCTGACTGTGCTATTAACTAATTTTGCATAAAAAATAAAATAAAAATCAGTGTTTATCCTCTCCTGAACAGTTAGTCTTTCCCCACTGACTCAACCACAGTTAGAATTGGTCACAAACGTGTCCTTGGATCAATACCTGTTCTCAGAGGAATGCATTTTTCTCTATATAATATGTGCAGTTGCAATACCCAGCAAGCCTGGGTTCATGATAAAATAACACAAAGAATTTTAAAGTGTTAAAGGTAAAAAGAGGCAACTTTAGTGTGTACAAACACTGTGTTTGTAAACAGATTTGAAAACAGAATCTAACTCCACCTCACCTCCACTCTATTGGCTCATTATGAATCTGCTGAAGACTGCTGTACTGTGATTGGCTAAAACGCTGCCTCACCCCACACAATCCCGCTCCCCCTCAGACATTAGCCACGCCTGTCCTGAGCCCGAGGAATGTTTTGTTTTCATGATTTGTTTGGACAGTCTGCAGGACAAAGCAAGTGTCTGTCTGCAGGGAAACAGCTGCAGCATCAAAATAGAAGGAAAAAAAGAGGGGGGAAATGCAAGAAAATATATATCCATTTAGATTTTTGGCAAAAGTTGCCTCCATTACCTTTAACAATTAACATCAACAAAAGAAAAAGCACCGTGCTATGAACAAAATATGGATTCTGTAAACTGAAAAACACATTCTAAATTAAATATATCTCATCTCTCATCTCAAAATGTACATATTTATTGCACCATTAAAGGGCAGATGTAAATGCCATGCCATGTATGTTGTTGACAGGTTTACGATAATCATTGATAATGTTTGTTCAATACAGATCATGTAAAAACAAAATAAAAATAAAGGCAGACAACGGATGGAACCAATTACTGATTTTTGGCCAGAAACGTTGTAGTTTAGATCCATGTTTAAAAAAATAATAAAATCAAATATTAATTTTCCACATAATTACCACGCTGCTCTATACATTATACTACACTGCATGAAATTCACAATAAAAATAGCCGACCTAGTAGCTCACAATGTGTCCTGACGTGTTGCGAGCGTAGAATAGTTTGCCATTTCTTATTACGTTTTAAAGTTTAAGTTAAAGTGTTGTTAATTGTGTGTGTGTTTCATAAACATTTGCACCAATAAAAGATATTAGAATATCTTGTAACTAAATGTAGGCTAGAACTCCATTGTATGAACTTTGAACAAAAGTTGATCAAAAGTTGATCCAATTCCAGAATAGTAACAGTTTAAGACGTAATATTGAGGTTTTTGCCTGACAGCCACAAAATGAACTCATTCTGTACACAAACCCCTTTGGGTGTTTTAAGCATTAGCTAACATTAGCTATTGAAAAATAACAAATCTACAAGCTCACACTGTAGTGTTTTAATGCAAATTTGTCTTATTGTCCGGTTTTAACTCACTGTCACACTGGAGACAGTGACCTGAGGTTGGACAGGATTAATAGGACTTTACCTACACCGGATGACACAATCGATGTAGCTGTCAAAATCGTTAAGTAAACAGCCGCCCGAAACGGCAACGGCAGACAGGTTACCATGGTGACGCGTCAAACAGGCGTTGTGGACACTATGTTAAAGTGTACGTTCTGCCGTATGGTCACGTGATCATGACACATCCTTGTAAAGATCTTCCTTGACGACAACTAGGACTGGCCAAAAATCAAAGTTCTCTCATGACAACCACTACAATATTAACGAGACAATCACAGACTTGGTCAAGACGAGATCAAGACGAGACTAGCACCTAGACGGGCCGAGAACAAGACCAAGACCTAGAGAGGTCGAGGCCAAGAGGTCAAAAAGGCAATTTTTGATTGTTCCGTACAAGACCACAAAACAAATTAAGTGCAGAGTGGCGAGGCCGAGACAAGACCAAGATAATTGAGGGCGAGACAAAAAGAAGACAGTCAATGAAAAATTGTCTTGAGCCTTGACTCGACACGAGACAACGTCTCGTGAACTACAACACTAGTAGCAGCACTGGCTCGGGGATGGGGGGGGGTCGTCCCTGGAACTACATTTTCAGTCATGGGTCGGCGACCGTATGCAGATGATATTGGGGGTCCTTGACAGGAATATATTTTCATGTCATGTCATTTTGTAGAATTTGTACTGTCAGGTCAAAATGTCATAAAGGGAATTTTAAAGGCCTTTAAAGTATGTTATACTTTAAGGTAGGTAGGCAAGTGACTGAACCATTTTTTTACACATACTCACAAAATCGTTTTCCCTGCATAAGCTCTATACCTTTAAAAAATACACAGCCAGCATAGTACAGTGTCCATCGTGTTTCAACGGTTCAGTGTGTAATACTGTATAGCATAACGGAAGGCAACCAAACCGAGGTGAATGCGTAACAAAGTGAAAAAAAGTTCACTGGCACTTGAATGGTCTTGAATGCTGGACAACAACAACGACGACGAAATAAACAAAACAAACAAACAACTCAAATAGTGCTGTCTCTCATCTCTATATCCTCTTTGTTGTTGATGTTGATGTTAGCATGCTGTCCGCCGGCGGCGCTCCCGTTGGCGTCCACGGCGTTCTCTGAAGCTTGGTTCCTTAAGGCCAGTTTCTTCTGTCTCTTCACTACTTTGTGGTAGAGGAGTCCAGAGAGACAGCAGCTCATACCGTAGATGGAGCTGACCAAACCCAGGAAGGAGTATCTAAAAGAGGAACACACATGCAGTAGTTATAAGACCCTGATACACCTAGCAATGTTTTGAGCAATATCAACAAGCAACGTCAACCATCAACGTTGACCTTTCACTTCTCTATACAAAATGATCAACTCCTGGTTGTTCAGAAAAGACAGATCATTGGCGCCCTCTACTGGTCAACATTTCGGAACCCTCCAATCACAGCCCTCCTTGGCATCACCTGATCCTTTCTCCTCCCACAGATGCCTCACTGGACAGAACATTTCATGACCTCTTTTAGTCTGTTAAGTGAACATTAGGTTCTATTAGGTTTTTTTTTTCTGAGAATGGAACCAAATGGACCCGCTAGGGTCCATTTGGTTCACATTTGCACACTCAGGAAAAAATGTAAAATGGGTGGAAATCCCATGGGAAGGTGCTGCCTGTTGCCATGTGTCTCATCATGTTGCCTCGTTGATGTTGACATTGTTAGTTGATATTGATCAAAATATTGCTAGCGTATCAGGGCCTATAGTGACTCACCGGTAATGTAGTAGGGATGGGAGTAGATAACGATGGAATTAAGTTATTGGTATCAATCAGTATCTGCATTCACGTCTCCGATACACCTCTCATACGTTAAAAACACTTTGTCATCCCCAGTCTTATGTGAACACACCCCATTCAGTATTTAGATTAGATTTATTGTCTTTGTCTGCGACGTAAACGTCTTTATATGAATTTTTTGAAAAGTCTACTTTTCTACATTACTTCTGGGTCGTGAGAGACGTCATGAAAGGGACGGGACTGCCCAGCTCTATATAAATGCACCGTCTACCATACTACAGTACTGAGACATCTCTCTTCACTCCATGTTGCATGTTGGTAATGCATGCCCCAACCACTTATAATGCCTGCGTCACTCACAGTAGGATTGGACGATATTTCGGTTTTACAGTTTGATACAGTATAATTATAATCATCACAGGGTCTGTTTGCTAACACCGACCAAACCATTTCAGCTGAGTTGGGTGCCTGTGATTAAAGGTGTAAGCCCTGTCACATAATAGGTTATACTCTAACTGTAATTAGTAGTAGTATTCCTTTAAATAAACGGTTTGTTTAAAAAGTGTTAAAATGGCCCATCTGCAAGCTTACAGCATGTTGTCGCGTAGTGTTTAATATTACAACCCCAATTCCGTTGAAGTTGGGACGTTGTGAAAAATGTCAATAAAAACAGAATGCATTGATTTGCAAATCGTTTTCAACCTATATTCAGTTGAATACACCACAAAGACAATATATTTAATGTTCAAACTGATAAACTTTATTGTTTTTTGAAATTATACAATCTTTTGTAAATTGATCCCTGCAACACGTACCAAAAAAGTTGGGACAGGGGCAACAAAAGACTGGGAAAGGTCATGAATGCACAAATAACACCTGTTTGGAACATTCCACAGGTAAACAGGTTAATTTTAAACAGTTTAATATTGTGATCAGGACCATCCCAGTCGTTCACAATCAAAGATGGGGCGAGGTTCACCACTTTGTGAATAATTCTGGGAGAAAATCATCCAACTGTTTAAAAACAATGTTTCTCAACATTCAATTGCAAGGAATTTGGTGATTTCATCATCTACAGTCCATAATATAATCAAAACGTTCAAAGAATCTGAAGAACTTGCTATACTAAAGCGACAAGGCCGAAAACCAACACCGAATACTTGTGACCTTTGATCCCTCAGGTGGCTCTGCATTAAAAACTGACATCATTGTGTAAAGGATATTTTTCTGGTTGTTTTTCAAACCAACCTTTCTTATGTATCGCTTCGCTTTCCATGGTAGAGTTTTAACTTGCACTCGCAGGTGTAGCGACAAATTATGTAAACTGACAATGGTTTTCTGAGTGTTCCTGAGTCCACACAGTAATATCCTTTACACAATGATGTCAGTTTTTAATGCAGAGCCACCTGAGGGATCAAAGGTCACAAGTATTCGGTGTTGGTTTTCGGCCTTGTCGCTTTAGTATAGCAAGGTCTTCAGATTCTTTGAACGTTTTGAATATAATTATGGACTGTAGATGATGAAATGACCAAATTCCTTGCAATTGAATGTTGAGAAACATTGTTTTTAAACAGTTGGATGATTTTCTCCCAGAATTATTCACAAAGTGGTGAACCTCGCCCCATCTTTGATTGTGAACGACTGGGATGGTCCTGTTATACTCAATAACGATATTAAACTGTTTAAAATTAACCTGTTTACCTGTGGAATGTTCCAAACAGGTGTTATTTGTGCATTCATGACCTTTCCCAGTCTTTTGTTGCCCCTGTCCCAACTTTTTTGGTACGTGTTGCAGGGATCAATTTACAAAAGATTGTATAATTTCAAAAAACAATAAAGTTTATCAGTTTGAACATTAAATATATTGTCTTTGTGGTGTATTATAGGTTGAAAACTAGAGATGGCCGATATTGACTTTTTTACCGATATCCGATATCCCGATATTATCCAACTTCTAATTCCCGATACTGATATCAACCGATACCGATATATGCGGCCTCTAGTGGTGGAAAAATAACAGAAACTATTACTATACAAATATTTAATATAAATAAACATTTAGTATAAATACGAATTCATGTTATAGCCTAGAAATACTCCATACAACTATAAATTCAACATGTAGCCTACTTCAGTAAAGTACAAAAGTAATGGTATAAACATGACCGTAGCACTGAGTCTACATCTCTGTAAATAGTCATAATTTCCAGTTTGTACCGGTAAATACCGATACCGATATTTTCCGATATGAAATTTGAAAGCTTTTATCGGCCGATAATATCGGAGGGCCGATAATATCTGCCATCTCTATTGAAAACGATTTGCAAATCAATGCATTCTGTTTTTATTGACATTTTTCACAACGTCCCAACTTCAACGGAATTGGGGTTGTAAGTCACTGAGAATGATACAGTAGTAGAATAGACGATAAATTAGGTACTGCAGGGCATCTCAAAACACTACGGTAGGCAGAGAGGTACAAGTCAGGCGAAATGCGAATATAACTGACAGACAATAACATTAGAATATGGAAAGGTGCCTTTTATCGCAATATAGTAGCAGTCTCTGATCAACAAAATTTTTCAAATCATACAACTTTAGCTCACAGAGTACTTTATCAGTTATGTGGAGTCTATAGGGTGATTAGATGTGATTTAAGTCTGTAAAAGTAACCTCAGTATCCCCCTGGTGCCACTATATATTTCCACACTCACTCCAGAGAGGCCACATTGCATGTGCTCCGCAAGCTCATCACGCACCACACCGCTGTTTTTGCTATATTCAAATTGAAATCCTGAAACATTTTTGTTTGAATATGACATCGAGATCTTAATCGTTTCCTAACCACGTTTCCCCACTTTGTCCCACACATGCAATACTTCTGTCCCTCAAATGAACACTTTAGATCTGGTCACCCTAGCAGTCTATGCAGATGTCGTGAACACCTGAAGATCTAGTGGTGATCTGGTGTGATCTAGGCATGGGCAAGGGGGGGCAGTGCCCATCTAAATGCCCAGACTGCCCACCAAACACGATGGCATGCAAAACAACCCAAGATATTTCAGATTAAAGTGCTTATATTTAAAATGATTTGAAACCCTACTACTGCTACTAACTACAGCTGTGTCACCACTAAACCAACAGCATTTCATCATTGAAAACAGAAAACTCTCTGAGTCAGACCTTTAGCTTTATGCATGCTGCGTGTCTGTTGCAACTTCAACAACAACTGATGTTATTATTGATCCTTTACTTGCCTAATAAAAGTCCTGTAACCGAAAATGGTATGGGTGCGACTTAATCGCCCGTGGCACGAAGCGACACGGGCGATGAAGTCGCACCCATACCATTTTCTACTGCCCCCCCCCAAATTGGAAAATGTTACATCCGCCCCTGATCAACAAGCTCATGTTGGGCTCTGTGCAGAGCCTGGACTGACCTGAAGGCGTCAGAGTCGTAGAGTCGACACGCCCCGCGGCCTCCGCAGCGCTTGGTTCCCCACTTCAAACACGTCATGTCAATAATGGCTCCGAAATAGATAGGAGGAGGAATACCAGCTGGGAGCAGAGACACACAGGCACGATGT
The DNA here is from genome assembly GCA_039105355.1 of Benthosema pterotum. NCBI lineage: Eukaryota > Metazoa > Chordata > Actinopteri > Myctophiformes > Myctophidae > Benthosema > Benthosema pterotum. The sequence goes on along the minus strand of CM076987.1, from coordinate 2,163,470 downwards.
TAACAACACATTCTGAACTGAAAAACGATGCAAAGATTTGCGCCACATTTTCTACGAGCTGAAAAATATCAGATCTACAAGTCAAATGGACCTTCACGGGTCCATTTGGTTGCAGGTAGGTACCTACAGACCTACCTACTTGTCTCTAACCCTACGTTTTAACGGCGGGCGACGTTGGGCGATGGACAAGCATCGTCGGCCGATTTGGCCGAAAAGCTCAGCATTTTTTATCTTTCCGGCCGACGCCGGAACATCGCCCGTTCTGCTCTGTCGCCCGAATCGGCGGCTCCCATAGAGAAATAATGGATGTCGGGCGGCGTCGCTTTATCATCGCCCGAGGTCCCCCGCCGTTAAAACGTAGGGTAAGGGTGGCAGGGCCGACGATATCAGAGCACCCAGGTTATGGAACACCCTGCCAGCCAAGCTCAGACTGCTAAAAACCCACCTCTACACAAAGGCCTTGTGTAGACGGGTAATAGCGGTCTCCACCACCACTCCAATTTAGCACCTTACTAACCCGCGCCTTACTCTCACTTGCACTTGATTTGACTACTATGCTCTTAACTTTTTCGATGATCTGGCAATGTTTACTTTTTGGTTTCTGCATTTTGTCTGTTTGATCTTAGCTTCTTGTCTTTTCGTTGTTTTATTTCATCGTTTTATTTTATTGTAAAGCACTTTGTGACTTTGTCTTGAAAATGTGCTATATAAATCAATTCATTATCATTATCATTAATTTTACCCTCTCAAGAATTACAGATATATAAGGGTCCATTTGGGGACCACCTGGAATCCTTTCAGGGACCACTGGTTGAAAACAAACAGATCTAAGTAGTAAATGTGATGTGAATAATGACTGTATGTTATGGACAGATATACTCACCCAACGTTCTTATTATCAAGGTCTGCATCCCCAACGCCAGAGACTTCAGGTCTGGCTGAATGGACCTGCAGCCGTAATGAGAGCCAGGGGAGGAAGTTAAGTTGGGCTGAAGAACTGAATATGCAACTAACTGCCAAGACTATGGGGAGTAGGAACAACCCTATGAATACCAACACAGCCAAATGGTGCCACCTGCTGGACTGCATGGTATGGCACTTTCAGGCAGTAGTCTCAGGGTTATAACACTGTTATCTAAAACTCTAAAACTAACTAAAATAAAAAACTAAAATTTACAGTCAGACGTGCCAGTCTAAATCTGGGCCATGTCTATTAAGCAACGCTGCCTACAATATTAAATGAAAGTCAATAACTTTGCCTGCTATGTATTTTTGCCATACCTTTTAATGTTGCACTGAAAGCATGTGAAACTGCAATGAAATAATGGCCCTGTGCAGGACGGTGCAAAAATAAATAACAGCCTAATGCAAATAACAGCCTAATGCAAATAACAGCCCAGTATCTTATAAGCGCCCGGGGCTACTATTTGGTATTTTACGGTATATAAATCCTTTAAATTTGTTGTACAGGTGGAAATGATCAAGGATTAAAATGATGTATATACCTGACAGATACATTAAAGCATGGAAAAACGAAATAACTGAAACTAATTCTAAAACTAAACTAAAATTAATTATTTTTGAAATAAAAACTATATAGAAAACTAGCGAACCTGCTCTAAAACTAACTGTAAAAACTCTAAAAACAACTGTAAAAAAAAACTAAACTACTAAACTACTACTGAAAATTTCAAAACTGTTATAACCTTGAGTATTAAGGGATAACTACCGAATAACTTGTGATTTGAAATGTAAATTATCACATGGCTTAATATTCTAATAAATAACTAATAATTGACAAAAATAGTACACAGCAAGGCTGCTTTTATTTATCTGCAGTGGTGTAGGTTACATTCGTACACGCAGTCTGTTGTTGTGCAGAGCGGTCCGTTGTTGTGACATATGCAACTACTCACGCGTCCAGAACGCTGGCTTCTGATTGGAGCTTTAATACAAACCCATGTAATAACAGTATAGTAGTTGACAGATGATGAGCGGTATCGAACCTGAGCAGGACGATGTAGCCCGGTGTGGCTCCGCAGGCAGACAGGAAGGCTCCCAGCACCGTGATGCCCATGTAGATCTTAAACACGCGGTCACAGTCTCCCTTCCTGGGACACTGTCCGAGCACGGCAGACATGTTCATGCCCACCGTCATCATCTCTCTCACACAGGTGCAGTTCCCAAACACCTGGGAGGAAGATTAGAGAGAGGCTTGCATGGAGGTTTTCACACTTTTAGACTTTTAGACCACATCCGTGGTCATTATATAGCCATGCCCAACAATCTTTTGTGTATTTTTAAATAAAAACTTGATTTATTTTTATGAAAATTTTTAATTTGATTTTTAATTACTTCCTGAAAATTAAAACGTGCTGCGTGATGACGCATCGAGGCCCACATCACTAAAAGCCAATAGATTTTAAGCTGACCTGTTTTTATCCCAAATCTGATAATCCATTTTAATAAAACACTGACACGTTTTGGCCGAAGCCTTCATCAGAGCGACTCTGATGAAGGCTTCGGCCAAAACGTGTCAGTGTTTTATTAAAATGGATTATCAGATTTGAGCCTGGTCCTGCATTTTTCATTTGGTGTGCTGCTCCTTCCACTTTTTGTGGATTCCCATGTTTAGTTGCACCTAGAGCTTAGCACCCACTGCCCAAATTAGTGGCAGCAACTAGAGGAAGCGCACCTGTTTTCTTCTCCTCATCTGTTTTTATCCCATTCATGAATCGTCCTCCATAAACACAGGTGTCTTGATTACAGTCATGAATACTATGTTTTTAATCCCATTCTGCCAAGCAGACAGTGTATTACAGGGTTTAAACTCAATCATCACGTTAGAATATATATCTGAACACATAGTGGTAGAAATAAGACACATAGCAGTAAAGTGGCAGAATGGAGCGACATTTGTAAACATCCATGCGACATGTGTAGTATATAGCTCATCATACAGCTGTCCCTCGCTCTTTGCACCCCATAGCCTGAAGGGATGCATGCTCTGATTCGTTCAGAAACTTTAGCTGAGACTTTCAGGCTGAAACTTCAAAGTAAAATGCCCTCAATTTCCGTTTCAATGCACCTTTAATGTATTTGTCCTGGTGTGGACTCACCATGTCCTTGCCACTGCCTGTGTAGCTCTGGCATCCTGCCAGGCAGGGCGATGCGTAGGTGATTCCGTTAGAGGAGCAGACTGGATCCCAGTGCTTCAGGGAACAGGAGCATCCCATGTTACAGCTGGACAGCATGGTCTCTGGCTGGTAGGACACCTGGGGGTTCCTGGACCACGTAGACCACTGGTGTCAAACCCAAATACAGAGTGGGCCAAAATAAAAAAATTGGTACAAGTCGAGGGCCGGAGATACCGGTCTGTGTTTCAACACCGGTTTACCATGACGTCCCTGTCAAACAGCAAAAAAGTAATTTCCCTTCAAAAATTAATTTCTCTTAATGGCAAGATAATTGTAAAGATGAAACTGCCTGCATTAAAAACTGTTTTAAGTTTTAATGAAAAATAGCAGGTGTTCACGTCTCATAGCGCGCCACAGAGTGGCGCGCTATGAGACGTGAACACATGCTATTTTTCGGGGATTTTTTTTCTTCTATGATCCTCACCAAGTGCTGCTTTCATAGTTAATTGAGAAAGTAAATGAGACTGAGTTGAGGAAGTAAAACAATTAGTTGCATTCATTTCTTATCATGGGCCAGTTCTAATACTAATTCAATATCATACTGCGGAAGATAATTCATTCACAGGCATGATTTGGCCCCGGGCCTTGAGTTTGACATATGTGATGTAGAGACAGACACACACGCACGCACACAGAGCGCAAAACATGTCCATTATACACTGTTTGGGAAGAGTGTTCACATGTTTGAAAGCATATTCAGCAGGGGTTTTCAACCTTTTTCATCCCAGGGCCCACCATTTCTTCAGCATTTGAACCACTGACCACCATTTGTGGACATTTTAGCCCCACAGACCCCCCCCAAACTAAAGATTTCCTTTGCTTCTGTCCATGACCATTAATCTTCTAGTTGTGTAGACTTGGGCCAAGTCTTTAACGCTTGAGAGTGTAAAAATGAAACCAAATGGACCCGCCAGGGTCCATTTGGTTTCATTTTTACGTTCTCAAGAGTTACATCTGGTTAACCAACTTAGCTGGGGACCACCTGGAACCCTCTCAAGGACCACTGGTGGTCCCCGGACCACCTGTTGAAAACCCCTGATATACAGCATGTCAAACTCCCAGGACCAGGGGGCCAAATCAGGCCCATGAATGAATTATCTTTGGCCCACGGGATGATATTGACTTGGTGTTAGAATTGGCCCTCTTGCATATTTGACACATCATGATAAGATACTAGTGCAAATTATTTGATTTACTTGATAATTTTACTATAGTGCCGATAGTGGTCTCGGCTTGTACCAATTTTTTTCTGTTTTGGCCGACTGTGTGTTTGAGTTTTACATCCCTGTTTTAAAGTGCCAATACTGCAATATAAAAGTAATTTAATATCACATCACATGGTCTGAATCAAATCATTTTTTGTTGTTGTTAGTGGTTTCAACGTTATTGGCTTCATATTCCTTACAAAATGCCTTTTTTGCTCGAATATGTTAGTTAGAATGCAAATGACGTTGGTGTGGGTTTTCTATTGCAGTATCAAATATATCACACTCGAGTCCAGCTGACGCTATTCTCCCATTCATATAGAGCAGGGGTGCCCAACCAGTAGATCAGGATCTACCGGTAGATCTCGGCCTGATCTCAAGTAGATCTCGGGAGATGTGGGGGGGAAGAAAAAAAATGGGGTGGAAAAGAAAAAAGAGCGATTTTCGTCTGTGTGTGTGATGCATTTGCAATGGCAGTGTTTGTCCATGTCTGTTGTACTTATGTTGTACTGTTGTAATGTAGGCCTATTTATGACAAGTCTGTTGTACTTATGTTGTACTGTTGTAATGTAGGCCTATTTATGACAAGTCTGTTGTACTTATGTTGTACTGTTGTAATGTAGGCCTATTTATGACAAGTCTGTTGTACTTTATGCTTATATGGACATAAAGTAAAGTGGTAAAACGTAGTGTTGTGTTGTTGTGAAGTTACTGCAGGCTGGCAACGATGCGTGTGGTTTTAAATGTTGATATTGGACTGGTAGATCCCGGAGGGGTTGGCTGCTGAAAAGTAGATCTTGGGTCAAAAAAGGTTGGGCACCCCTGACATAGAGTGTATCTCTTCCTGTCTACCAACACTGTACAGCAGCGAAACCCATACTGCCTAGTTCACTCACAGTTACCACTGCCTCTATGTGTGTGTGTGTGTGTGTGTGTGTGTGTGTGTGTGTGTGTGTGTGTGTGTGTGTGTGTGCGCGTGTGTGTGTGTGTGTGTGTGTGTGTGTGTGTGTGTGTGTGTGTGCGTGCGTGCGTGTGTGTGCGCGCGTGTGTGTGCGTGGCAGTCCCTCCCCTCACACTGAAAGTAATGTAAACTCTGATCGGCGCTACAGAGGCTGGCTGCCGCCACTTTTCAGTTTTATCTGTCAGATACCATATTATCACTATCTCCGTGGTCGAAAAGGGGTATCAGGGGAAAGAAATCTTCCACCTTTACAACAAGGTATGGCTTGTATGGATCAGACATTCCTGGAATGAGCACTGATAAACATGTGGGTTGAACCCTCAGAAAATGTGCCATAATGAAATGTTGTACTGTGGGCATTCACTGTTGTTTTGAACTTGCTGGCAGGTGTGTGACCTGTCACAGGTGTGTGACCTGTCACAGGTGTGTGACAGTCAGCAGGGGCGGATTGGCCATCTGGAGTACAGGGAGATTTCCCGGTGGCCTGTGCCACCTAGTGGCCTGCTGGACAAGATCCAAAATGCACTAGTGGCACTTCCAAAATGCACTAGAATGCGCTAGATGCTCGCCTGGAACACACAGATCAAAATGACCCTTAATCTTGGGCTAATTCACATGATGAATATTTTAACTCTGTAAGAGTGTAAAAATGAAACCAAATGGACCCGCAAGGGTCCATTTGGTTTCATTTTTACGCTCTCAAAGAGTTAGATCTGGTTAACCAGCTGCCACCCCCAGGGTGGCCTGGCAAAGGCGAAATTGTCCCGGTGGGAAAATATGTGCCAATCCGCCCCTGACAGTCAGTCACAGGCGTGTGTCAGTCACATAAGCATGGGTCCTGTGACTGTCACCTTCTTGACTTTGTTTTTTTGCCGTTTATGACCCCATGTCTTCAGAAGGGTGCATCAGCATCCCACATGTTTATCAGTGTTATCAGTGTTAACTAATTTCAGGAATGTCTAATCCATACAAGCCATACCTTGATTACAATTACCGTAAAATACCAAATAGTAGCCCGGGCGGTTATTATGCAAAATCCATTCGGACCCCGTGCGCTTATAAGGTACTGGGCTGTTATTTGCAGTAGGCTGTTATTTATTTTTGCACCATCCTGCACTGGGCCATTATTTCATTACAGTTTCTGTTGAACATGTTTTCAGTGCAAAATTAAAAGGTATAATAAACATATGTATAGCAAGCAAAGTTATTGACTTTTTGATTTAATATTTAGAATTAGAAGACCTTATAGGCAGCATTGCTTAATAGATCTGACCCAGATTCAGACTGGCATGATTGACTGTAATTACTTAATTGGTTGCACACTGCACAGCTGTGTAACTTTTAACATTTTAGAATATTGTAATGTATAGCCTCAGTATATTCTTTCAATTGAGGTTTGGCCTTACAGAATACATGGTGCTCAGTTTTTCAGTCAAATCAATCAAATGAACCGCTGCAAAGCACCTAATAATTAAGACAAGAGTAGGGCCGTATATGTGTGCTCGCTCTAAACTGCGTACAGGACGATTCTCTCTTCATATTGTTTGATGAAGTCATATAAAACGTGACCTATAGCTATACCCAATGAAAATATAAAATATATAAAATATACACTGTGTTGACGAGTAGGAATTACAGCAATCGCTTGAAAACCAACTGAGGAAGGGACATTTGTAATTTCAACTTTCATCTCACCTTAACAGCGCATCGGAGTCAATGCGCTGCTGACGCTTGGATTCAGTATGGTGAGTGAGTGTGCGCAAACGTAGATCGATGCACGAAATGACAGTAGACCTAAACGTTTGCCAGAATACGCAGTCTGAGTTTTAAAAAAATCGTTGTATTGTGGCTGTGTATGGCAGAATTAAACATGTATTTTGGGGAGACGGAGAACTGCTGTCGCATTGTGGCAGCTGACGGCATGGTGCGCGTCAGGCAGAAATGAGGAGGTCTGCAAACGCCATATAAGTAGTATTTAATATGTTTGCAAATAACAGCTCATGGGCGCTTATTTGGACGAGGGCGGTTATTTGGACGAGGCGGTTATTAAGCAAAATGGTGTGGGTATATGGGCCGTTATTTGGTAGTGGGCGGTTGTTTGAGTAAGGGCTGTTATTTGGTATTTTACGGTATATAAGACACAATATCAATTTGAATTATTAAGGTAACAGAGGCAACTTTTTAGCCAAAAATCAAAATAGATATGCTATAGTTTTTTTTTTTTTTGCATTTTCCCCTCTACATTGCTTTTCCCCTCTCTACATTACGTTTACTTTGATGCTGCAGCTGTTTCCCTGTAGACAAACACTTGCTTCGTCCTGCAGACTGTCCACAACTTTGTTGTTGTCAACAAATCATGACAACAAAACATTCGTCAGGCTCAGGACAGGCGTGGCTAATGTGTGAGAGGGAGGGGGGGTTGTGTGGTGTGAGGCAGCGTTTTAGCCAATCATAGCACAGCGGTCAACAAGCAGATTTATAATGAGCCAATAGAGTGGAGGTGGAGGTGGAGTTGGATTCTGTTTTTTTTTTTTTTTTTTAAACAAATCTGTTTACAAACACAGTGTGAAATAATTTCATAAAGCTAGATTTCTGAACTTACAGTATGTGGGACAGTTTATAAGAGGAGAAAGGATCAGTTGTGTATACCCTCAGTCAAAACAATGCAGTTTTGCGTCCGGGAAGCACGACTCACCAGGAATCAGTCAAACAGAGAAATAAACAGCCAGCATTCCAAAGTCCTTCTGGCACGATCATTGCATAAAAGCTCCACAAACAAACAAAACGCAGGGTTTCACCGTCAAGCCCTTGATCCTCTGCCTGTAGAACTTTATGCAATAAAAATGCACCAGGAGGACTTTGGAGTGCTGGTTTATCTGTCCCCCAGGACATGTGAGGATTTCCTCTGTCCCTAAAAATAACCAATCTACAATCTGACTGTTTTACTTCTATGATGCCTCACAGCAGGGCCGGACTTAGCCAGCCCTACTAGGGTGGGCTGGAACAGAAGAATGGCAGGGTGGGCAACTCCAAGGTTTTTCATATGAAGCAGTGGTTTTCAATCTTTTTGACATCAGGGCCAACTATTTATTCGGCATTTGAGCCACATTTTAGCCCACAGACCCCAAAAGATTTCTTTTTGCTTTTGTCCACAATTCCAAGCTGGATTTGGGAAACCAAACAGTCAAACATACAGATCAAAATGACCACATTCTCTAGTTGTGTAGACTTGGACTAATTCACATGATGAATATTTTAACTCTCGAGAGTGTAAACATGAAACCAAATGGACCCGCAAGGGTCCATTTGGTTTCATTTTTACGCTCTCAATGAGTTAAATCCGGTTAACCAACTTTCCACCATTTAGCTGGGGACCACCTGGACCTCTCTCAACCACAGGTGGTCCCAGGACCACTCATGAAAACCACTGATGTTACCTTTCATTGGGTGGGCAGGATGCACATTTGGGTGGGCTCTGCCCACCCCTGCCCCCCTCTAGACCTGGTCCTGCCTCACAGTAAGACAAGCGTTTGGATCAAACCTGACTGAAGCTAATTGAGAGATAACACCGATCTATTCCGTTGATCGGCTTTAGGGGGTGCCAAGGAGGCACTTGCCCCCGCTGTGGCAAAAAAAAAGTTATATAATGGAAAAAAGTGTTGTTTGCCAGTTATAAATTATGCAATTGTAACTTAATACTCTCTCTTTCCATTCATGCTTCGTAATGAATACCTGTTGTTGAGTTTAATTTCTCAGACCTAGGGTTTTCAAGTTTTTGTTCAACATTTAGGACAGATAAACTAGCAAAACATTGGTTATAACAATTCTTCAACATTTTCTAATTGTGTAGGTTCTTGAAAATTATGTATTTCAGATGTTTAAATTTAACTCTTGGAGAGTGTAACGCTCTCAAGAGTTGCAGTTCTATAAAGGTCCGAGTGATTTAGGATGCTTATTTGCTTAATTTTATTTTTCATAGAAGCATAAATGTATGCAGACATCTCTGATGTTTGCAAGCCAAACCGTTCGATTTGGGTTGAGAATTGAGTGCACAGCCGCACACTCACTACAGAGTTGCCGTTATAGTTCTACACTCACTCCAGAGGACCGCTATAGTTCCACACTCACTACAGAGTTGCTGCTATAGTTCCACACTCACTCCAGAGGACCGCTATAGTTCCACACTCACTCCAGAGAACCGCTATAGTTCCACACTCACTCCAGAGAACCGCTATAGTTCCACACTCACTCCAGAGGACCGCTATAGTTCCACACTCACTCCAGAGGGCCGCTATAGTTCCACACTCACTCCAGAGGGCCGCTATAGTTCCACACTCACTCCAGAGGATCGCTATAGTTCCACACTCACTCCAGAGGACCGCTATAGTTCCACACTCACTCCAGAGGACCGCTATAGTTCCACACTCAGTCCAGAGGACCGCTATAGTTCCACACTCACTCCAATGAACCGCTATAGTTCCACACTCACTCCAGAGGATCGCTATAGTTCCACACTCACTCCAGAGGACCGCTATAGTTCCACACTCACTCCAATGAACCGCTATAGTTCCACACTCACTCCAGAGGACCGCTATAGTTCCACACTCACTCCAGAGGACCGCTATAGTTCCACACTCACTCCAGAGGACCACTATAGTTCCACACTCACTCCAGAGGACCGCTATAGTTCCACACTCACTCCAGAGAACCGCTATAGTTCCACACTCACTCCAGAGGACCGCTATAGTTCCACACTCACTCCAGAGGACCGCTATAGTTCCACACTCACTCCAGAGGACCGCTATAGTTCCACACTCACTCCAGAGAACCGCTATAGTTCCACACTCACTCCAGAGAACCGCTATAGTTCCACACTCACTCCAGAGGACCGCTATAGTTCCACACTCACTCCAGAGGGCCGCTATAGTTCCACACTCACTCCAGAGGGCCGCTATAGTTCCACACTCACTCCAGAGGATCGCTATAGTTCCACACTCACTCCAGAGGACCGCTATAGTTCCACACTCACTCCAATGAACCGCTATAGTTCCACACTCAGTCCAGAGAACCGCTATAGTTCCACACTCACTCCAATGAACCGCTATAGTTCCACACTCACTCCAGAGGATCGCTATAGTTCCACACTCACTCCAGAGGACCGCTATAGTTCCACACTCACTCCAGAGAACCGCTATAGTTCCACACTCACTCCAGAGGACCGCTATAGTTCCACACTCACTCCAGAGGACCGCTATAGTTCCACACTCACTCCAGAGGACCACTATAGTTCCACACTCACCCCAGAGGACCGCTATAGTTCCACACTCACCCCAGAGGACCACTATAGTTCCACACTCACCCCAGAGGACCACTATAGTTCCACACTCACTCCAGAGGACCGCTATAGTTCCACACTCACTCTAGAGGACCGCTATAGTTCCACACTCACTCCAGAGGACCACTATAGTTCCACACTCACTCCAGAGGACCGCTATAGTTCCACACTCACTCCAGAGGACCGCTATAGTTCCACACTCACTCCAGAGGACCACTATAGTTCCACTATTCTATTAGACATCTATCTTAGATTAGACGTCTAATCTAAGATTAGTGTACTATCTGGAGGAACCCACATCATGCCACATTATGGTAGAATATTCACATTATGTATACTGCTTTTGTATTTGTGCACAGGTAATTACTTTCTGTGTGAGACCATTGACGAGATGTTAAGATTGATATGGGTGTTTCTGCAGTGGCCTGTACGTGCCATAGGCTAAATAACTCAGTGGGTCAACAGGAATGCCACTGGGTCAGAAAGTCATCTAGGTCATCAAAGACTTCTAGGTTTGGGGTAATAAACCTCCTTTGTTAATTTGTGCTCGGACACACAAGGTAAGCTCTCTGTTGGCCAGACTCAGGACGACTCTCCCGCTTAACACCTTGCTGTTCAAGACGTGATTTGCAAGATATGACTTCTTGTCTTTGAGTCGAGTCTACCATGCTCATTGAAAATAAATACAACGATGAGACACGAAGAATCTGCCTGAATCTCCGTTTTCCCATATCATGCCTAATGCCTTTTTTTTACGGGCGTGAAGCAGACGCCCGGAACCTGCAGACCACATGCCATGCAGCTCCACGATACTTCATTAGACCTCTAAAAACTTTCATTTTTAGTGTGCAGCATCTCTCAAGAGCACAGTGGAAAGAAGCATCACACAGACAGACCAACTGACCCCTGGTAGTCTACGGTCAGTCCTGCCACCTGGGTGTTGTCCCTCTAAAGGCCCTGCTACACTAGTAATATTTTGATCAATATCAACTAGCAATGTCAACATCAACAGGCAACGTGATGAGACACACGGCAACAGGCAACACCTCCAAGGGGAATTCCACGCATTTTCATTTTTTCCTGAGAGTGTACAAATGTGAACCAATGGATCCATTTGGTTCCATTTGTACACTCTCAGAAAAAAGAAGCCTTAGTTTGCATTGAATCATTTTAACCCAACTGCCAGCCAACTCAAAATTTAGCGGAATAAAAGTTACAAAATCCTTGTTTTTGTCCACAGCAGTGAAGCAGCAGCAGCAGCAGCCATGTTGTTTTCAGAAAAGTTTATCTGTGGGAGTTGGATAGAGACGTATTCTGATTTTCCCTTCCACCCACTTGCATTAACTTGCTCACCTAGCGCATGAAGCAAACTTCCGGGTTGGAGCAGCAGCGTTGATGCATTGCGGTGGGCCGCTAGAACGCGCAGCACATGAATGCGACCGTGCGTGTGGGCCATTGAGTTATGGGAAAGCTCCCTGGAGGGGGCGGAGCCTAATGCACGTTCTCGCTGCCCATAGTTTGCTCTAAACTGCATTCTCAACTTTGGCCACTATGTCTTTTTTTGCTTCACTGTTTCCTCCAGATGTGGTCTCTGTATTTTATAACTCTATGGTTTATCTGTGGGACTCTAGGAGAAAGGATCACATGATGCTAAGGAGGGCTGTGATTGGAGGATTCCGAAATGTTGACCAGTAGAGGGCGCTAATGATCTGACTTTTTTTTCTGAACAACCAGGAGTTGACAATTTTCTACAGAAAGGTGAAAAGTCAACGTTGATAGTTGACGTTGCTTGTTGATGTTGATCAAAACATTGCTAGGCGTATCAGGGCCCCAATAAACAGTTTAGATGTGGTGAGTACACTGACCCCTGGTAGTCCATGGTCAGTCCTACGCTCACCTGGGTGTTGTCCCTCTAATAAACAGTTTAGATGTGGTGAGTACACTGATCACCTGGGTGTTGTCCCTCTAATAAACAGTTTAGATGTGGTGAGTACACTGACCCCTGGTAGTCTACGGTCAGTCCTGCCACCTGGGTGTTGTCCCTCTAATAAACAGTTTAGATGTGGTGAGTACACTGACCCCTGGTAGTTGTCCCTCTAATAAACAGTTTAGATGTGGTGAGTACACTGACCCCTGGTAGTCTACGGTCAGGCCTGCCACCTGGGTGTTGTCCCTCTAATAAACAGTTTAGATGTGGTGAGTACACTGACCCCTGGTAGTCTACGGTCAGGCCTGCCACCTGGGTGTTGTCCCTCTAATAAACAGTTTAGATGTGGTGAGTACACTGACCCCTGGTAGTCTACGGTCAGGCCTGCCACCTGGGTGTTGTCCCTCTAATAAACAGTTTAGATGTGGTGAGTACACTGACCCCTGGTAGTCTACGGTCAGGCCTGCCACCTGGGTGTTGTCACAGTAGAGGAAGAACTGGAACAGCAGCAGACCGAAGGACAACAGGGTGGTCCCCAAAGAGATCCGGATCGCCCCGACGATACCCAGCTTGAAACGCTTCAGCACGAAGCCCCCAGTGATGATACCCAGAGCCACAGCGGGTAGAGACATGGTACCTGATGGGTAGATGAGAGAGAGGGAGAGAGAGAGAGAGACAGACAGAGAGGGAGCGAGAGAGAGAGAGAGAGACAGACAGAGAGGGAGCGAGAGAGACGGTTTACATGTTATATTTAAATCAATTCTCTCCACCTGAATAATGCCAATTTATATTTTAGCTTACATTGTTTTAAAGGTAGGGGAAGTGATTTGAAATTCATGGTGTAGTACCAGCCTGGTGCACTAGGGGCGCCCAACAGTAGCTACACTATGTGAACCTGCTGCTCGCTCCTGATTGGAGGAGAATTCGCCACCTTGGGGAACTTTTATTAGCTCCTCTGCTAACGTGGGGGAGGGGGAAACTCCATACATGGTTTCCACACCTTATAATAGAGCATTTAACAGAAAAAAAAAGTGAAATCACTTCCCCTACCTTTAATAGTTGATTCGTCACTTTTACAACAAGGTATGATTTGTAGAGATCAGACATTACTGGAATGAGTAACAGTGATAAATGTGTGGGTTGAACCCCTCTAAAAACACTCTAAAAATGGCAAATTCAACCTTGTCTAGAGGCACATTCTTAAGATATGGGGTCATAAACAGCATAAACAAAGTCACCCATACCTGTGACTGCGTGGCACACACCTGTAGCAGTCACACCTGCCAGCACTTGTTCAAAACAACAGTGAATGCCCACAAAACAACACATCATTCAGCCACATTTTTCTGAGGGAGTTCAACCCACATGTTTATCAGTGTTACTCATTCCAGGAATGTCTACAAACCATACCTTGTTGTAAAGGTGACTAATCAATGATTAAAATGACATAAGATGTAATACCAATTGGAATTATTAAGGTGAAGAAAATAATTCCCAAGCTTAGGTTTCCAAACTTATATGGGCAGTTTGCTAAAATAACTGACTTCCCCCGAGCTTTAAAAAGGTTGATAGTAATTAAAGTCAAAGTCAAAGTCAAAGTCAAAGTCGTCAGATTAGTCACTCACGTTACTGCAGTGAAATTAGTTCTCCGCTTTTGACCCATCTCTTGGAGCGGTGAGCTGCAGCGTGCGCCACGCTCGGGAATCATTAGTTGATTTGACCCCCAATCAAACCCTTTGATGCTGAGTGCCAAGCAGGGAGGCATTGGGTCCCATTTTTACAGTCTTTGGTATGACCCAGGGGCGGATTGGCCATCTGGAGTACAGGGAGTTTTCCCGGTGGCCTGCGCCACCTAGTGGCCTGGACAAGATCCAAAATGCACTACAGTACAGTGGCACTTCCAAAATGCACTAGAATGCGCTAGATGCTCGCCTGGAACATGCAGATCAAAATGACCCTTAATCTTCTACATTCTCTAGTTGTACTGTAGACCAAGTTGGGCCAATTCCACACGATGAATATTTTAATATTCTTGAGGGTGTAAAAATGAAACCAAATGGACCCGCAAGCGTCCATTTGGTTTCATTTTTACGCTCTCAAAGAGTTACATCTGGTTAACCAGCTGCCCCGTCCAGGGTGGCCTGGCAAAGGCAAAATTGTCCCGGTGGGAAAATATGTGCCAATCCGCCCCTGGTATGACCCGACCGGGAATCGAACCCCAGCCTCCCAGTTCCAGGGCGGACACTCTAACCACAAGGCCACTGGTCTGGTAATTGTTTTATAGAACACTTTCACGTGGCAGATCCTGGGAATGCCTTTCTTTTTTGCACAAATACAAATATCAGTCCAACTTGGATAAAGGTTCCGTGTCAGAGCGAGAGCCACCTGAGGCTTCACTAAACATACCACGGTTTTATAGAATATATGCAGAAAACAAACACAGCGTTGGAACACCTACAGCGCAGCGCCTGTATGTTCTTTACTTTCAAGTGAAGTTGTTCTGTGGAAGTCACACTTCCTTCCAACAACATCATTGTTTCCACTGACTCTTGGAACTCACAGCGCGGCTGAACAGCGACAAGGAATATTACAATGTTCGCTGCTACACTCATGGGCAGTTCAGTCAGGACAACAAGAATATTCAGTTATTGAATATAAAATAAGCAATATATTTATCATGGTTTGGCAGGAATGAATTGGATCTGCTTTTTGGGTACTCAGATCAAGCGCAACAGTCCTGACCGTAAGGACTCCGAATCCCCCGTACCCAAACGGCAGATCCAAATCTACAGGTGGTAGCTGGGGTGGAGGAGGGTTAGCAGCAAAATGATTAAGCAGAAAGCAGAGCAGCAGTATCAGAGTGAGCAGCAGCAGCAGTCAGTGTTGCCAACTGCCAAAATCCAAAATGCACTAGTGGCACTTCCAAAATGCACTAGTGGCACTTCCAAAATGCACTAGAATGCGCTAGATGCTCGCCATCTGGAAGGGAATATGACCATTAACACCTTTACCGTTTTCCCACGCGAAAAAGCGTGATGTAATATTCTGTCCCCTGTTTCCCACGCGAAAACGCGTGTTGTACTTTTTGCATGCTACCTTTAGATGGCGCCATCTCCACACTGGCACATGTCAGAAAGTTTGTCTTTTTTTTTTTTTTTAATTGTAGCCAACCACCTGATCTTTAAAATGGTATAGGCATCTACTTGAAGCAGAAAAAAGTTATATGAAAGATAAAACTTTAAACCTGATTATTTCATAACTAGTCCTGGAGGAAACGCCAGTGTGAACAACGGGGCCCTTTTGTACAATTTATATAAAAAAAAGAAAACATATTATCGAGTTGGGCTATTTTTTCCCTTAAAGTGGACACCTCAAGCTGTCTTTGGATACCATTGGTTTGCACAAATTCATAACAGAGGATTTTCTATAAATCATTTTGTTACTATTGAGCCCAATGGGAACAAGACTAGCTTTTTGCCTGATCAGTTAAGGAGTTAAATGACCATTAATCTTCTACATTCTCTAGTTGTGTAGACTTGGGCTAATTCATATGATGAATATTTTAACTCTTGAGAGCGTAAAAATGAAACCAAATGGACCCGCAAGGGTCCATTTGGTTGTCCACTCTCCACTCTCAAATGTCCACTCTCAAAGTCCACTCTCAAAGAGTTACATCTGGTTAACCAGCTGTCCATCATTTAGCCTGGGGACCACTGGTTGAAAACCACTGTCATAGGAGGAGAAATGGTGAAAAATGAGGGTTTTATCTCTGGTGCCTGTCAATCAATTTCCCCCCAACTCACCAGCCAAAATGCACTAGATTTTCCGCCAGGAGTTTTTCACTAATTTTGGCGCTAGGGGGGTCTGGAAAAGCGCTAAATATAGCGACAAATGCGCCAAGTTGGCAACACTGGCAGCAGTAAGCAAGCAGGAAGAGCAATGTCTGTGACAAGCGCACCGCTCATGTCTACAAGTGACTGAACACTGGGCTGCCGCCATAGCCTGATCTCAGTCTGAATTGTCATTTCGTTCCCCTTTGTCTCACTTCATTATTCAGACTGAAGTCCCTCTCTACCACAGCAGTTTCTAGGATGTTTCACTTCATTATTCAGACTGAAGTCCCTCTCTACCACAGCAGTTTCTAGGATGTTTCACTTCATTATTCAGACTGAAGTCCCTCTCCACCACAGCAGTTTCTAGGATGTTTCACTTCATTATTCAGACTGAAGTCCCTCTCTACCACAGCAGTTTCTAGGATGTTTCACTTCATTATTCAGACTGAAGTCCCTCTCTACCACAGCAGTTTCTAGGATGTTTCACTTCATTATTCAGACTGAAGTCCCTCTCTACCACAGCAGTTTCTAGGATGTTTCACTTCCTTTTCAGACTGAAGTCCCTCTCTACCACAGCAGTTTCTAGGATGTTTCACTTCATTATTCAGACTGAAGTCCCTCTCTACCACAGCAGTTTCTAGGATGTTTCACTTCATTATTCAGACTGAAGTCCCTCTCTACCACAGCAGTTTCTAGGATGTTTCACTTCATTATTCAGACTGAAGTCCCTCTCTACCACAGCAGTTTCTAGGATGTTTCACTTCATGATTCAGACTGAAGTCCCTCTCTACCACAGCAGTTTCTAGGATGTTTCACTTCATTATTCAGACTGAAGTCTCTCTCCACCACAGCAGTTTCTAGGATGTTTCACTTCATTATTCAGACTGAAGTCCCTCTCTACCACAGCAGTTTCTAGGATGTTTCACTTCATTATTCAGACTGAAGTCCCTCTCCACCACAGCAGTTTCTAGGATGTTTCACTTCATTATTCAGACTGAAGTCCCTCTCTACCACAGCAGTTTCTAGGATGTTTCACTTCATTATTCAGACTGAAGTCCCTCTCTACCACAGCAGTTTCTAGGATGTTTCACTTCATTATTCAGACTGAAGTCCCTCTCTACCACAGCAGTTTCTAGGATGTTTCACTTCATTATTCAGACTGAAGTCCCTCTCTACCACAGCAGTTTCTAGGATGTTTCACTTCATGATTCAGACTGAAGTCCCTCTCTACCACAGCGGTTTCTAGGATGTTTCACTTCATTATTCAGACTGAAGTCCCTCTCCACCACAGCAGTTTCTAGGATGTTTCACTTCATTATTCAGACTGAAGTCCCTCTCTACCACAGCAGTTTCTAGGATGTTTCACTTCATTATTCAGACTGAAGTCCCTCTCCACCACAGCAGTTTCTAGGATGTTTCACTTCATTATTCAGACTGAAGTCCCTCTCTACCACAGCAGTTTCTAGGATGTTTCACTTCATTATTCAGACTGAAGTCCCTCTCTACCACAGCAGTTTCTAGGATGTTTCACTTCATTATTCAGACTGAAGTCCCTCTCTACCACAGCAGTTTCTAGGATGTTTCACTTCATTATTCAGACTGAAGTCCCTCTCTACCACAGCAGTTTCTAGGATGTTTCACTTCATTATTCAGACTGAAGTCCCTCTCCACCACAGCAGTTTCTAGGATGGGCGGTACCAATGCAGCAGTCTTAACGGTGATTGGTTCATATGAACCCATAAAAACATTTGGAAAGCAGACGACGTTGTGAGACGAAGTGAGTGACAGGGCTGTTGGCCAATCAGGTGCTGGGATTGGATTTGCGACGGGCACAAACGACCCCAAAGGCAGGGAGGCCAGTCCTTGAATCACAGGGAAAAAATAAGCTAGTATTTTTTGAGGTGCTGATTCTGGGCTGAGCCAGGCTACTGCCACAAGACAAGAAACGGAATGATGGAGTGAGTGTAGTTTACTACAGCGTACCCTCTTGGAACTCACAGCGCAGCTGACAGGGCCGGATCTAGAGGGGAGCAGGGGTGGGCAGAGCCCACACAAACGTGCATCCTGCCCACCCAATGAAAGGTAATATCAGTCGTTTCAACCAGTGGTCCTTGAGAGAGTCCCAGGTGGTCCTCAGTGAAATGGTGGAAAGTTAGGTTAACCAGATGTAACTCTTTGAGAGTGTAAAAATGAAACCATTTGGTTTCATTTTTACGCTCTCAAGAGTTAAAATATTCATCATCTGCATTAGCCCCAAGTCTTGATGGTCATTAATGGTCATTTTGATCTGTATGTTTGACTGTTTGGTTTTCCAACCGAACAGACAGCTTCATATGGAAAATTTGGGGGTGCCCAACCTGCCATTCTTCCAGCCCACCCGAGTAGGGCTGGCTAAATCCGGCCCTGGCGGCTGAACAGCGACACAATGTTCTCTGCTACACTCACAGGCAGGTCTACAAATGACTGGACACTGGGCTGCCGCCATAGCCTGATCTCAGTCTGAATTGTCATTTCGTTCCACTTTGTTTCACTTCATTATTCAGACAGAAGTCGATCTCACCACAGCAGTTTCTAGGATGGGCGGTACCAAAGCAGCAGTCTTAACAGTGATTGGTTCATATGAACCCATAAAAACATTTGGAAAGCAGACGACGTTGTGAGTGACAGGGCTGTTGGCCAATCAGGGGCTGGGATATGGGAAGGATGCTATAGTCCTTGAATCACAGGATTTTTTTAAGGTGCTGATTCAGGGCTGATCCAGGCTACTGGCGCAAGACAAGAAACGGAATAATGGAGTGAGTGTAGTTTAGTACTGCGTACCGATCAGCATGATGGTCTTGGAGGCAGACTGGCCGTAGATCTGTTCCATGAACTTTGGTTTGAAGGTGATCATTCCCACGAAGCCGTTCACTGCTACCAGACCCACCAGGATGATTAGACGATACACACCGTTACTGAACAGTCTCTTTAGAGAGGGAATGAAGTCTGAGAGAGAGAGAGAGAGAGAGAGAGAGAGAGAGAGAGAGAGAGAGAGAGAGAGAGAAAGAAAGAGAGAGAGAGAGAGAGACAGAGAGACAGAGAGACAGAGACAGAGAGACAGAGAGAGACAGAGAGAGACAGAGACAGAGACAGAGAGAGTGAGAGACAGAGAGAGACAGAGACAGAGAGAGAGTCAGTAACCATTAAATGGACATTTCACAGTATTTCATGGTAAAATGCATGGCATTTAGAAGATTTAGAACACTTTCCTGGGAATCTTTATGTGTGAAATATGTGGTTTTTGATATTTTAGATTATAGCAGTGAGTCCAGTGTTCAGTCCAGTGTGTGATGTCATCAACACTACCCGTGGACTATGTTGTCTCAATAAATGCATAAATAAATGCATCAATTAATTCCAATCAATCAATATCATTAATTTAAAAGTGCATTGAAATGCACCTTTAAAACCACATTGGAATGTACATTTAAATGTGCATTTCAAGTTGCTTTTCCCAATGGTGTATTTCCTGAATCATTTGTTAATGGAGGGAGGGGGGCTGTTTGGGGTGTTTAAAACAATAGCTACCATTAGCTTTAACAAAGCTTGACAAAAATTAGATCTACAAGCTCATATATTCAGGTGGCACATTGTGAGCTTGTAGGTCTGATATTTTTTGAAAAACAACTTGATGACATCACCAAGTTGTGTTTCTCCATGTTAATGATTTTTCCTTTAGGACCTTTTTTTTCCTGAGTGTACAAATGGAACCAAATGTACGGACCCACTAGGGTCCATTTGTACAATCTCAGGAAAAAAATAACCCAATACAGGGCTTGACACTAACACTTGCCCGGGGCAAGTAAAAAAAAAAGGTCGGGCAAGTAAAGACTGCTAGCTGGTTGCCCGATTGGGCAAGTGTGCACTATAACACAACACAAGATAAATTTGTCTTGAAGGCAGTCATTGCACTCTGCCTCTGTGTCTTTACCTGCTTTCTAGATATCCACAATTCCAGGCTGGATTTGGGAAACAAAACAGGCAACTTAACATACAGATCAACATGGCCTAATCGTCTACATTCTCTAGTTGTGTAGACCTGGGCTAATTAAGATGATGAATTTTAACTGTGAGAGTGTAAAAACGAAACCAAATGGACCCGCAAGGGTCCATTTGGTTTCATTTTTACGTTCTCAAGAGTTACATCTGCAACATTTACAATATATTTTTGGGGGGGCAAGTGACCATGAGCTGAGGGCAAGTAGAATCTGACTTGCACTTGCCCGATGGGCAAGTGCCTCGGAGACCTTAGTGTCAACCCCTGCAATAAATGGGTGGATTTCCCCTTCAAAGTCATAACTAAATAAGAGTGGTAATCTGATGAATGGATGAATCAGTGAAATAACTAGTTCCAGACCTTTGGCCAGCTCAGCCAGCGTAGGAGGCTTCTCCTCCTCCTTAGGGGCACTGCGGTCCTCCTCTGGGAGGAAGTTCTCCTGCTCAGCCTCCTTGGACGGCTCTGTGCCGCTGCCGCTAGGCTCCTTGTGGCCCTGCTTGGTCAGGGACTTGGGCAGGAACCAGAAGGGGATCCCAGCCAGGATACAGAGGGTCCCTGTCACCAGGAACCCCAGCCACCAGGCCCCCACCCAGCGGGAGTCCTTGTGGTTGATGGTGATGGCGTCTGGGTGGAGGAGGAGACACAAGAGAAGCACTACTGTCAGTGCTGCTGCTGGCACACTGGCAAAATAAAAGCCTCACGCTCTGTATCATATGTTTTTTGGGGGGTTGTAAAACAGTTGCGACGCCCGTCGCGGACAAGGATTACTTCCGCCCCTCCTGGAGAAAAGCTTAGCGCAAAATTCAAGTCTTATTGACGACCAGTCAATTTTTTTTTTTTTATCCCATTCCTCTCCCAGTGCCAATTCCTAATGTGATCCTGGGCTCTACACACCCTCCACCAACCTGGGGAGGATTCCTAATGTGATCCTGGGCTCTACACACCCTCCACCAACCTGGGGAGGATTCCTAATGTGATCCTGGGCTCTACACACCCTCCACCAACCTGGAGAGGATTCCTAATGTGATCCTGGGCTCTACACACCCTCCACCAACCTGGGGAGGATTCCTAATGTGATCCTGGGCTCTACACACCCTCCACCAACCTGGGGAGGATTCCTAATGTGATCCTGGGCTCTACACACCCTCCACCAACCTGGGGAGGATTCCTAATGTGATCCTGGGCTCTACACACCCTCCACCAACCTGGGGAGGATTCCTAATGTGATCCTGGGCTCTACACACCCTCCACCAACCTGGGGAGGCAGCAGACTGGCCTCATGCTTCCTTCAATGCAATGAATGAGGAGTCCAAGCTGCCTTCTAGCGACCCTAGGATTCAAACCCAGGACCTTCTAGCTGTGAGGCGACAGCACTAACCACTGTTCCACTGTGTTCGCGCTTTCTAATTACATGTACTAAAATATTGAAATTGAACTCCTGTGGGAAACATCATAAAAACAGGTCAAAGTCAGGGTACTAGTCACATCCTATAAAAGGCAAAACATGCAAAATGTCATCATGCTTTATGTAGCATGTGATACATCTAACTAGAGGGGTTTCATGATGCTGAATCCATTCCAAGCAGTAGTTTTTTTTTCCCCACCATAAATGTTTTTAGTCTTAGTTTGGGTGTTTTATTATTTTTTCTTTTCAAAACTAATGCTTGGAATGGATTCAGCATCATGAACACCACTAGTTAGACATATCACCTACTACAACGTACAGACAGATTTATTTTTAGAAGAAGATATTTGGTGTTGTAGAGGAACAGAGGAGTATCAAGTCAGTACACAGAGTCAGCGCTTTGCTTTTTCCCCGTTCAGAAATGATTTACCCAAGTCAGCAGTGCCGATGTCCACGTAGATCTTGGCACAGTAAGAACCCATCATGTACCCAGCGATGGGACCCAGCATGCCCACGGTCTGGATGAACGCTGGGGGACAGAGAGACAGTCATTACAATCCATCATATACCCAGCGATGGGACCCAGCATGCCCACCGTCTGGATGAATGCTGGGGGACAGAGAGACAGTCATTACAACCCATCATGTACCCAGCGATGGGACCCAGCATGCCCACGGTCTGGATGAACACTGGGGGACAGAGAGACAGTCATTACAACCCATCATGTACCCAGCGATGGGACCCAGCATGCCCACGGTCTGGATGAACACTGGGGGACAGAGAGACAGTCATTACAACCCATCATGTACCCAGTGATGGGACCCAGCATGCCCACGGTCTGGATGAACGCTGGAGGACAGAGAGACAGTCATTACAACCCATCATGTACCCAGCGATGGGACCCAGCATGCCCACGGTCTGGATGAACGCTGGAGGGAGAGAGACAGTCATTACAACCTTACAGAATGATGATACCCAGCGATGGGACCCAGCATGCCCACCGTCTGGATGAACGCTGGAGGGGAGAGAGAGACATTACCACCTAAATATTTGCCATTACAGAACAGGGCTTGACACTAACACTTGCCCGCTTGCCCTGGGCAAGTAAAAAAAAATGGTGGGGCAAGTGAAGACTGCTACCTGGTTGCCCGATCGGGCAAGTGTGCAAATTAGTGCGCAATAACACAACACAAGATAAATTTGTCTTAAAGGTGGTCATTGCGACCTGGGCTAATTAAGATGATGAATTTTAACTCTTGAGAGTGTAAAAATGAAACCAAATGGACCCGCAAGGGTCCATTTGGTTTCATTTTTACGTTCTCAAGAGTTACATCTGGTTAACCAACTTAGCTGGGGACCACCTGGAACCCTCTCAGGGACCACTGGTGGTCCCCGGACCACCTGTTGAAAACCCCTGGTTTAAAGCACCCAAGTAGGAAGTAAACTTAAATGCAAAATTTACAATCTATTTTTGGGGGGCAAGTGACCATGACCTGAGGGCAAGTAGAACCTGACTTGCACTTGCCCGATGGGCAAATGCCTCTGGGACCTTAGTGTCAACCCCTGCAGAATAATGATTCTGTAATGATGCAGCAGATAACCTCATTTAGGGATATCCCAAATCAAAAGATAAATGGAGAAGTGAATTTTCAAGAAAAAAAAAAAATAATCAATCAATCAAATCAATTTGGTCCATCGCAACCGATGGACCAAATTGGTATTAAATGAGACGCGGCCGTTAGTAATTGAATCTAGGTGTTACTGAGGTTATCTTTAGGGTTAGGGTTTAGGTTTAGTAGTGACCGATGAAGAATGGCCATGGCCACAAAATGATTCCGCCATCTCTCTGAATATTTAGTTACAGTAACGGCAGAGCTAGAATTATGAACTGGCCCACATAAGTTATATAAGGCATATCTTATATCATTTTATTACATGGCTTGAATGAATGCTCCAATCAGAAGCCAGTGTTCTGGTCATGTGAGCGGTGACATATTACACTATAATTCACCGCTCCGCTCTATATTGGACCGCTGCATAATCAAGGTGCCCAAAGTGCAAACAGCTGTGCTCATATCAATCCGCGGTGCGCTTCCGCATTTAGTTCCAGCACGCCGTTAGCGGGTCCATTTGGTTAGCTACGTATTTGGTTGTTTACATGCCATTAGCAGGTCCATTTGGTTAGCTACGTATTTGGTTGTTTACATGCCGTTGCCGTCACCCTCTCAAGGACCACTGGTGGTCCTCGGACCACTGGTTGAAAACCACTGACGTAAGCGCCTCAGTCAGTTATTAGGAAACAAATCACCGGCTCGTCGGGTGTTATCCCTTACTTAATCATTGATTAGTCACCTTTACAACAAGGTATAGCTGGTAGAGATCAGACATTCCTGGAATGAGTAACGCTGATAAATGTGTGGGATGAATCCCCAACCCCCCCTAAAACTGATATTAAGTGACGGCTGATATTGATCTTGTTGTTGACATAAGCATCGTGCGTTGGCTATGTTGGTGTGTTTCGGACTACCAGAATGTACATTCTAAACATTCTGTATTTATTGTATCGAAGATGAAACACAAAAATGAAATAAATATCTCAGGGTCACCATCACACAAATGATTATTTTACTAAACATGGATATTGTTATACTTAATCAGTAGTTGGTTTAATATCTCATTTATTTCTATCCTGGTAGCTCTGACTTGTTGTTTTAGCAGTCCATCTGTTGACTTGACCTCTCACCTGATTTCTGGTTGATTCAAGTTCATGACAATGAACTGCACACAGTGAACTTGGACATGAATGGCGACATACTGCTAAATGCACACATTGTAAAAGGGAGTAAATTATATAAAGTATATAAAAATATTATTAATTTTAGGTTTTAGTTGCAGAGGGGAAGTATAATTCTTTAATTCAAGGGTTTTCAACAGGTGGTCCGTGGACCACTGGTGGTCCGTGGGGGCATTGCATGTGGTTCCTGATCCTGACCAAACATACAGTAGTTGGGTAGGGTTAGTTTTTCCTTCCACTAGTGAATGACCTGGTGACCCTAGAGTATGATGAACACCCATGTAGTCATAATTTACTGACAATTTGGAGGCCAAGAATAGGAATCCAAGACAAAATGGGAGTTACCAAATACCAGAAAGGGGAGGTGGACCAGATTGTCTGGCTGATTCATTATCATCATGAAATTATATGTAGACAATTACCAATAGCTTAGGGTGGTGGTCCCTCGTTCACAATCAGCTGAAAACGCAACCCATTTAGGCCTTTCCTAAGTTTCCTGGAAAACCTTCAAATATTTATATGGCAGCACCAAAGCAATTGAATGGTTGAATACTGTGCAGAATCCAAAAATGGATTCCCGGTCTGAATGGATTATGGCATACTTTTGTCGTATAAGACAGGGATCCTTTTAAAACAGGGGCTGACCAGATGTAACTCTTTGAGAAAGTAACAATGAAGTAATGGTTTCATGTTTACGCTCTCGAGAGTTAAAATATTTATCGTGTGAATTAGCACCAAGTCTACACAAATAGAGAATAGAGATGCGCAGTGACGTCACCGCCCCTGTTCCACTAGTGGATTCCCCATTCATTTTTCTCATAGACTTTTCGAAAATAATTTATATCAAGACGATTACGCCGCGGACAAAGCTAACTCGAGTCGTGACGAATCATGATGACACAATCAAACTTTTGGGACAATAAAATAATTTCTAAGATGAAAAACAAAACAAAAAGTCTTGTATCATGCCGTTTTCTACTTCTTCCTAAATATATATTCTATGACGATATTGTGTTTGTTGTCATGATTTGTCACGACCCGAGTTGGCTTTGGCCGTGGCGCAATCGTGTTTTTATTAACCATTTTCGAAAAGTCTATAAGGAAAATGAATGAGGAATCCACTAGTGGAACAGGGCTGGTGACGTCACTGCACATCTCTATGTAGAAGATTAATAATGGTATCAAAAAGGTTGCGCCCAACGTGCTGAAACCTAAAATATCTAAAACCACATATTACACACTTAAAGACCAGGATAGGAAAGCGTTCTAAATCTTCTAAATGACATAAACGTATATGGCTTTTGTCAAAAACGGTGGGATTTCCCTTCAAGTTCTTCCTCAATTTTCTCCTATGTTCATTCATGCTGTTTCAGGCAGTGACCCTAGCAAGGGTCCAACAGTAATCCTATTTGCAGTGAGGACCCTGCCCTCATGCTGTGACCCACAAACTCTAGGAATGGTAGTTCAATAATGTTTGAGCTGCTTCCATAGATAAGACATGTATGTATAGAAGGCTGTGTTTTGTTATCCTCAATGGTTATTATTAGTTTCCCTGCAGTGTGCACGTGTGTACATACGACTAAAAATTTGACATATGTACACCTTCTTAAAATAATCGCATAAGTCATTTTTTCCAGGTTTTTCAGGAAACACAAAAAACTCCCCCAAAAATTTTTTGGGGGAGTTTTTTGTGTTTCCTGAAAAACCTGGAAAAAATGACTTATGCGATTATTTTAAGAAGGTGACGATATGTACACACACATATGTGCATGCCCAGGATTTAGACTAAATCCATATTAAAGGAAAATTCCCATTTTCAACATTTTACTTTAAGTCATTAATATACCTTAGGGATGTTGTGTGGACATGATAAAAAATCTTGAAAATGGGTGGAATTCACCTTTAACTAGGTCCTACTGTCGATAAAATCCACATACAAGTTCCACACCCCCACAGGGTCCAGTGCCATTTGGATGTGCATGACAAATAATTCCACATAGCAAATCTGCCCACATAGAAACCTAACTTTGGGAAGTATTTTGTCCACCTTAATAAATACCAACATGTATTGTATTTTATATCTTTTTAATCATTGATTAGTCACCTTTACAACAAGGTATGGCTGGTCAGAGATCAGACATTAGCGGAATGGGTGGACGTGAACTTTCCCAAAATGGCAAATTCAACCTTGCTTTGAGGCTGATTCTGAAGATATGAGGTCACAAACAGTATAAATAAAGTTAAGAGAGTGACAGCACCCATGCTTATGTGCCTGGCACACACCTGTGACCGAGTGGCACACACCTGTGACCGAGTGGCACACACACCTGTGACCGAGTGGCACACACCTGTGACCGAGTGGCACACACCTGTGACTGAGTGGCACACACCTGTGACCGAGTGGCACACACCTGTGACCGAGTGGCACACACCTGTGACTGAGTGGCACACACCTGTGACCGAGTGGCACACACCTGTGACCGAGTGGCACACACCTGTGACCGAGTGGCACACACCTGTGACTGAGTGGCACACACCTGTGACCGAGTGGCACACACCTGTGACCGAGTGGCACACACCTGTGACCGAGTGGCACACACCTGTGACCGAGTGGCACACACCTGTGACTGAGTGGCACACACCTGTGACCGAGTGGCACACACCTGTGACTGAGTGGCACACACCTGTGACTGAGTGGCACACACCTGTGACTGAGTGGCACACACCTGTGACTGAGTGGCACACACCTGTGACTGAGTGGCGCACACCTGTGACTGAGTGGCACACACCTGTGACTGAGTGGCGCACACCTGTGACTGAGTGGCACACACCTGTGACTGAGTGGTACACACCTGTGACTGAGTGGCACACACACCTGTGACCGAGTGGCACACACCTGTGACTGAGTGGCACACACCTGTGACTGAGTGGCACACACCTGTGACTGAGTGGCACACACCTGTGACTGAGTGGCACACACCTGTGACTGAGTGGCGCACACCTGTGACTGAGTGGCACACACCTGTGACTGAGTGGCGCACACCTGTGACTGAGTGGCACACACCTGTGACTGAGTGGCACACACCTGTGACTGAGTGGCACACACACCTGTGACCGAGTGGCACACACCTGTGACTGAGTGGCACACACCTGTGACCGAGTGGCACACACCTGTGACCGAGTGGCACACACCTGTGACCGAGTGGCACACACCTGTGACTGAGTGGCACACACCTGTGACTGAGTGGCACACACCTGTGACTGAGTGGCACACACCTGTGACTGAGTGGCACACACCTGTGACTGAGTGGCACACACCTGTGACTGAGTGGCACACACCTGTGACTACAACACACATGCCAGTGATTGAATTGCCAACAGAACAATGTTTCATTTTGGCACATGCTTTATTTCCAAACTTATGTGGTTTATATGGGCGTAAATGGGACACATGAAGGCATTTCTAACTTGCATCGTTTCAAGTAGGCCAGCCAGTGCGGCAGCTAGATGGCTCTCCCACACTGCTGGTCATTGGAGAGTGACGTTGTTACACGGCGGCCATCTTACGAGGGTATAACATCGTGTCTATGAGCCTACTGTAAACGTTTTATATGACGATTAACTTGTTTATTTTTCAACCAATTTTCAAATGGATTGGTTTGTTGTAAATGACAGAGACTTCCGCATACATATGAGCCTTTATATGACTTAAAAAAAAAAAAAAAAATAGGCAAATAAGCATCCTAAGGGGCGTTAAGACGGTGAGAAAAAAGCGAGAAAAAAAGCTCACTGGATTGAGCTATGAAAATCCTCCTGCATGTGTGCATGAAACGAGCACGCGCTCCATAAACACTGGAGCCGTGCAATAACGCCCGGCGTCACACGCTCTCTTTATCGCACGTCGTTTCCTGAGCACAAAAGGCCGGTCCTGTTGAAAATGAATTAGAAGGCGCGATTTGTTACTGGCCGTCTGTAAGCCCCTTAAGTCATAGCCACGTTGATAACGCTTATATTATAATAAAGCATTCAATTTAGTAAATCCGTCTTAAGCGAGTTTGAGCGAGTTATAGCTGTTTTTGTTGGAGCTGCCATAGAGCATACTGTATTGAAGTACCTCAATAAGATGGCCGCTGGTGAACTACAGGTACGGTACGTACGTCAGAGACATCTATGACATCTATGATTTGCTCACCCAGGTAGAAGGCAGTGTTCTCCTCTCTAGAGAAGTCGTCCAGGTAGGACACTCCCAGGGGCATGATGGGCGTCTCCCCGATGCCACGCAGCATGTTCCCCAGGAACACATACACCCACATGGAGGAGCCGGCTGCCTGCTCACAGGCTGCATGGGGACGCAAAAAAACAACAACATTTTAATGGTCTACTCAGTCTCATGTGAACACCACAGGCAGTTACTCCTTTCAGTACTGTATTGTCCTGAATATAAGACGTCACCTTCTTAAAATAATCGCCTAAGTCATTTTTTCCAGGTTTTTCAGGAAACACTCAAAACTCCCCCAAAATTTTTTTGGGGGAGTTTTGTGTGTTTTTCAGGAAACACTCAAAACTCCCCCAATTTTTTGGGGGGGAGTTTTGTGTGTTTCCTGAAAAACCTGGAAAAAATGACTTAGGCGATTATTTTAAGAAGGTGACGATATAAGACGACCCTGCTTATAAGACAACTCCCATTTTTCAAGACTCGTATGTGTTAAAACAGTGGTTTTCACTTTTCAAGCATTTTTGACACCAAGGCCCACTATTTATTCAGCATTTGAGCCACAAACCACCATTCGATGACATTTTAGCCCCACAGACCCCAAAACTAAAGATTTATTTTTGCTTTTGTCCACAATTTTGGAAACAAAACAGTCAAACATACAGATCAAAATGACCATTAATCTTCTACATTCTCTAGTTGTGTAGAGTTGGGGCTAATTCACATGATGAATATTTTAACTCTTGAGAGTGTAAACATGAAACCAAATGGACCCGCAAGGGTCCATTTGGTTTCATGTTTACGCTCTCAAAGAGTTACATCTGGCTAGCCAACTTTCCATCGTTTAGATTGGGGACCACCTGGAAACCCTCTCAGGGACCACTGGTTG
This sequence comes from Benthosema pterotum, assembly GCA_039105355.1. NCBI lineage: Eukaryota > Metazoa > Chordata > Actinopteri > Myctophiformes > Myctophidae > Benthosema > Benthosema pterotum. The sequence continues at coordinate 2,133,675 of CM076987.1, read as the reverse complement.
AAAACCACTGTCTTAAAAGAACATTGTATGTCAAATAATAATTATGGTCCCCAAATATAAGACGACTCAATTTTTTTAGGATATTTCCATAGGAAAAAAAAACACTGTCTTATATTCAGGCCAATAGGGTATTTAGATATTTGATGTTCATTTTAGCTGCTCCACACCCTTCCTATACAATACAAAACCAATTTTAACTCCATTGGTGGTGGTCTCCAGGTCACCTGCTTGGGTGTCGGCAGACGGCGGCTCGTCTGCAGCGATGACAGAAGTGTTGGACATGCAGGGCAGAACGGTGTCTGTGCTGTTGGACGCTCCTGTATGAGACACACTGGTCTCATACTTATACCTGAGGGAAGAAACTTAATAACAGCTGGTCAGAATATCAACCATCACTGTTATTTACCGTAATTTCCGGACTATAAGCCACTACTTTTTTCACATGCTTTTGAAATTAAAATGGCCCCTTGCGGGTCCATTTGGTTTCATGTTTACACTCTCAAGAGTTATGATATTCACCATCTAAATTAACACCACTTAATTAATAAGTCATGGTCATTTTGATCTCTATGTTTTGCCTGTTTTGTTTGCGAAAATCCATCCTGGAATTGTGTACAAAACCAAAAGAAATCTTTAGTTTTGGGTTCTGTGGGGTGAAAATGTTGTCAAATGATAGTCCAGAAATTACGGTAGGTGTGACCAGATGTCCTCCGTTGTGTGGGACACAGGCCCCGGTGTAACATCTCTCAATTGGGGGGGCCGGGGTAAAATGGTATGGGGTGCGGCTTCCGCCCCCCATACCATTTTCGGTCACAGGACTTTTATTAAGTCAAGTAAAACATCAATAATAACATCAGTTGTTATTTAAGTTGCAACAGACGCAGCAGGCATAAAGCTAAAGGTCTGACTCAGAGAATTTTCTGTTTTCAATGATGAAATGCTGTTGGTTTAGTGGTGACACAGCTGTAGTTAGTAGCAGTAGTAGTGTTTTAAATCATTAAATATAAGCACTTTTGAAATTTTGGTTGTTTTGCATGGCATCATGTTTGGTGGGGCAGACTGGGCATTTATGGGGGCATATTGCCCATTGCACACAAGTAGTCCATGGCGGACCTTTTATAGATTAGTATAAAAAGGTCTCTTACTTGTGTCACCATTACTTAACCAGGTAGGGTAAGTGATTTGAAATTCATGGTGTAGTACCAGCCTGGTGCACTAGGGGCCCCCAACAGTAGCTACACTATGTGAACCTGCTGCTCTCTCCTGATTGGAGGAGAATTGTGGTGACCTGGGGAACTTTTATTAGCTCCTCTGCTAACGTGGGGGAGGGGGAAACTCCATATATGGTTTCCACACCTCATAATAGAGCATTTTAACAGAAAAAAATATTTTTGGGTGATATCTGACAAAAGTGAAATCACTTCCCCTACCTTTAACCAGCCACTCACTCACTCAAGTATAAATATATAAAATAGTCACAAGAAGACATTTTGACATGACATTTTCCGTGCAGTCTGTTTGTACGAACGTATTACTGTGCAGCAGGTTGCTTTATAAGGTTTTAAACTGATCAGTAAGAGATGAATTAAAGTGTATACTGACGGTTCCAGGAAGAAATGAGGCAGCGCTGTACAGAAAGCTCCAGCAGCCATGACCACACATCCAGCTCCGATCAGCCTGGGACGATGCAGCTTGGCCCCGAAGTAACTCACAAACGCTATGACCATCAGGTTACCTGGGAGACAGAGGGATGGAGCCATGAATGAATGAATGAATGAATGAATGAATGAATGAATGAATGAATGATACGGTTTCTCCCCAGCATTATTTCAATTTAGAAATTGGACCATATATATATATTTTTTTTTTAAATGGACCATATAGAGCTGAGCAGTCCCGCCCCTTTCATGACGTGGCCCGTGACCCAGAAATGAATTCCCTGTTCATTTTCAGCATAGATTTATATAAAATGATTTATATAAAGACGACGACGATTACAGACAAACGCAACATGGATCATGACAAATCATGAAAACAACAAACACAATGTTTTGGGACAATCAAATGAAGAAAAAAAAAATTATCCTGACGTTTTTTTCTTCGTACTAATTAGATATTGTGTGATAATATTGTGTTTGTTGTCATGATTTGTCACGACCCGAACTGTCTTCATTGCAAGGATTAGTTTTGCTGGAAAAAACATCCCTTGGGCCAAAAACAGCCATATACACTTGACCAAACTGTGCTGACCTCAACACATTCTGTCATGAAAGCTATATCCATTTTTAGTGTGTTTAGGAGTGTGTTTTGTGCAAAACTACCAACTGGGAATGGATTCAGAATCATGAAAACCACCTAGTCTGACATGCCACATGAATTTGGGGCTTTCATTTAATTTTTCCCTGCATTTTTGCGATTTACATGGGGGCTAAAAGACATGTGAATCCCTTGACTCCTTCAAAACCACTCTCAAAGGTAAAAATATGCCCCCCCCCTTTTTTCCTCCACTATGATTTGATGAAATGCAACCGCAATGCAAGTCTAGATTCTTTTATAGTTGGGCTGAATCTAGAGTTGCAATTCGACTCCCCCATTAACAAGAATTTTCATCTGCGATTTGCTTGTATTACCAACATTACTCACCAACATTGCAGCTGTTTGGAAAGGTTGAATTATCCTCTTTCTATCTGCAAATCATTTATTTGGTAAAAAAAAAAAAAAAAAAAATCCACAGTAGACGTTATGTCTACTGTAGATGTTATGAGTTACTTTCTGTCATTAAATAAAAGTGCTGGACTTGGGAGACACTCGTTTCTATTAACAGGCCAGGCTGGTGCCTCCTGCATTATGTGCAAATTCTAAACAGGTGACGAGCCTCCAAACTCCAGTAGCTTTAGAATTTATTGACAGAAAGTAGCTCATAACATGCCTACGGTGGATTTTTATCAAATAAACGCTTTGCAGATAGAAAGAGGATAATTCAACCTTTCCATACAGCTGCAATGTTGGTGAGTTTAACATTGTTTAATACAAGCAAATGGCAGATTCTTGTCATGGGGGAGTCGATGGACTGAATTGCAACTCTAGATTCATCCCAATTATAAAAGAATGTAGAGTTGCATTGTGGCTAGATGAGATAACCATTGTGAACCCTAAATGGTAAACCGTTGTTAACGAGTACCGTAACAGTTTTGTCCATTTAGTTATCAGTCCTGTAGGCCTATTGAGGTGTACTTCTATTGAATGGCCGTAAATGGCCATGGCTGACCATTCTGGGATTCAATTCAGATCACATATGACCACTGTTTGGAGTCCAGATAAAACCTACCGATCTCAAAGCTGCCGTCTATGACTCCTATGAGGGAGCTGGGGATATCGAACCGTCGCTCAATCTGGATCATTTGACTCTTCATGTAGGAACCGCCAAACGCTTTGGCAAAGTACACGGAACACAACGACATCATGAAGAGCTGTGGAACACACACACGCACGCGCACGCACGCACACGCACACACACACACGTACGTTACAATAAATAAACAGTGTCCATATGTGATCTACATTTGACTGTCAACCTAATATACAGTATTTATGTTTGTAGTTTTTACTAGCCTACATCTAAAATACATTTAGCATTTATGGCTAGACTTTTGTCTCCCCTAAACCCCTTATCCCTTAAACTTTTTTTGCCATTTGCCATTTTTCAATAGTTGTGGCCAGTCTACAAGCTCACAATGTGTGAATACATTGGTACGTTGAACTATTACAAAAGATTTTTCAAAATAGTTAAAACATGTGAAGAAGTTAGGGATAAGGGTTTAGCACGTGACTTTAGTCCCACGTGAGCACAAGATCTAAAAAAGGCGTAAAAGTGGACCTTTTTTGGGGTCCCCTTTATTATAGAAAGTCTATCTTAGATTAGACGTTGATTAGACATCTAATCAACAGATGTTTAATTATAATTTAACTCTTTGAGAGCATAAAATTAAATTAAATGGTTTCATTTTGCAATCTCAAGAGTTACAGATCCATAAGAGTCCATTTGGTTACCAGCTGTCCATTATTTAGCTGAGGACCACCTGGAATCCTCTCAAGGACTCCTGTGGTACCTGGACGACTGGTTGAAAACCAGTATATACTGTATGTCTGAACACAATATAATGGTATAAATAAGACAATATAATGTTATAAATAAGTTGCTGAGCGACTGTTGTATTCTTTCTTTGCCATCCCATCGCCTGAAGGGATGCCTGCTCTGATAGGTTCAGAAACCATCCCTGCCAGATAATCGGGTTGGATCCATAATAAATTTCCGACCATTTCCGTTTTTCATCCCACCTTAAATTTCTATTGGCGTTTATTGAAGTGATAGTCGTCATCATGCAGCACGTTTTTTGTTTTCAGAAAGGAATTCAAATTCAACAATTCAATTTTTTTAGGGGGGTATTGTCATATAATAACCACGGATGTGGTCTGAAAAGTGTGGGAAACTTATTTCTCAATTCTCTGGTACTCGGAGCAGTTTTTTAAAGACAGTTAACCATTAGTGGTCTTTACTCTGTGAAGTTTATTGGCTCCTGGGCTCTAGGGTCTCCGTCTTTGTGTGGGACAGTCCCACATTTCCAAGACTTTTCAAGTGTCCCAGACTCTGTCTGTCCCACATGGTGACTGGGGCAGACAGCAGTGTTCGAAATATGCCCAATAGTTTGTAGTTCCCTAATAGTTGGCTTCCTGTTGTTTCTTTTCCTGCTGTGTTTTTAAAACAATCTGAGAAGTGAACTGAATTACATTTGGAATATTGACATGAAGATGTTGATTAATGTGCTACAGCCAACATTTTGTCCCGTTTCCCCACTTTGTCCCACACAACGCAACACTTCTGTCCCTCAAATGAACAGCTTTGGATCTGGTCACCCTGGTAGGTGTATGGAATAATGCTACAGAGTTCACAGTTCACAGTTTTTACAAGCAGGTCAACATGCCTGTGGTAGTTAAGTGGCCAATATGGCATAATATAGTAGGCTAATGGTTAAACTCCTTAAAGCAGGTAAATAAAGGGCTAGGGTTAGGGTCCATTTGGTTACCTGTGGATATTTAGCTAAGTAACTGGGTGAAGTTGATGAGTCATTGAGGGACGTTTCATTTTTGCTTCATCATGTCATGTGAAGGCAGGACATCATAGATACAATTTGACATATTGGTTGTTCAGTTGACCCTCCAGTTTTTGAGAAATATCCGAGTCTACCAAAGGGCCGCATTTGGCCCCCAGGCCGCATAATGCCAGGGCTTTAGTGGTTTTCAACCTTTTTGATACCAGGGGCCAATATTTATTCAGCATTTTAGCCACAGAGGATCACCATTTGATGACGTTTTCGCCCCACAGACCCCAAAACTAAAGATTTCTTTTGCTTTTGTCCACAATTCCAGGCTGGATTTGCGGAAACAAAACAGTCAAACATTCAGTAGATCAAAATGACCATTAATCTTCTACATTCTCTAGTTGTGTAGACTTGGGGCTAATTCACATGACGAATATTTTAACTTGAGAGTGGACCCGTGAGGGTCCATTTGGTTTCATTTTTACGCTCTCAAAGGGTTACACCTGGTTAACCAACGTTCCATCATTTAGCCTAGGGACGACCTGGAACTTTCTCAAGGACTACTGGGTGGTCCCCGACAGGGGTGTAGTGGAGGGGGGACGCGGGGGGACGGCGTCCCCTCACTTCTCACATCTAAAATATTTTATTTACAGGGGTGTAGTGGAGGGGGGACGGCGTGGCCTCACTTCTCACATCTAAAATATTTTATTTACAGGGGTGTAGTGGAGGGGGGACGCGGGGGAGACGGCGTCGCCTCACTTCTCACATCTAAAATATTTTATTTACAGGGTGTAGTGGAGGGGGGACGCGGGGGGACGGCGTCGCCTCACTTCTCACATCTAAAATATTTTATTTACAGGGGTGTAGTGGAGGGGGGACGCGGGGGGACGGCGTCCCCTCACTTCTCACATCTAAAATATTTTTGGGGCGAAAGTAGTATATGCTATACTTGTTTTAATAGTGTGTCTGTGTGTGTTGCGCAGGTGCACGCAAATGCGCATGCAAATGCAAGTGTCTTAAAGGGGAATTCCACTAATTTTTTAAACTTTTACTATGTCATTAATATACCTTTAGAGAATGATGTTGTGTGGACATGGTAAAAAAAAAAAAAGTTCCCCCATTCTGTGTTTCCTAGAAATGGAGGTCTGAAAAAAATCATTAGCATGGTAAAATACATCTTGATGACATCATCAAGATGTATTTCACCATGTTATTGAGTTTCCTTTTTTCTGAGAGTGTACAAATGGAACCAAATGGACCCGCTAGGGTCCATTTGGTTCACATTTGTACACTCAGAAAAAAAAAAGACGAAAATGAGTGGAATTCCCCTTTAAGAGGCGTCCCCCCACTTCTAAAAGTACCACTACAACACTGGTCCCCGGACCACTGGTTGAAAACCCCTGCTTTAGACAGTAAACCGCAAAGTGCCTCTTAAAGATCATCTGACCTTGAGCTTGGAGCAGCATCCCTCACGCGGCTCCTTGGTCTCTACACTCATGGTAACGTCTTATTGGTCCACAGAGAGAGAGAGAGGAACGCTGCACAAGACCTGGGAAACACAATGAAATGAGTTATAGTGATTCACAAACATAGCCTGGATTTCCAGTCCGATTCGCTGCATTCCGCGCCATCTGAAATGTCCCTGTGCAAGTCAGTCTGGCCTGGAGCCTATACCCTGGCAGGGCTTGACACTAACACTTGCCCGCTTGCCCGGGGCAAGTAAAAAAAATGGTGGGGCAAGTGGAGACTTTTACCTGGTTGCCCGATCGGGCAAGTGTGCAACTTAGTGCGCAATAACACAACACAAGATAAATTTGTCTTGAAGGTGGTCATTGTGACCTGGGCTAATTAAGATGATGAATTTTAACTCTTGAGAGTGTAAAAATGAAACCAAATGGACCCGCAAGGGTCCATTTGGTTTCATTTTTGCGTTCTCAAGAGTTACATCTGGTTAACCAACTTAGCTGGGGACCACCTGGAACCCTCTCAGGGACCACTGGTGGACCACCTGTTGAAAACCCCTGGTTTAAAGCACCCAAGTAGGAAGTAAACTTAAATGCAAAATTTACAATATATTTTTGGGGGGCAAGTGACCATGACCTGAGGGCAAGTAGGACCCGACTTGCACTTGCCCGATGGGCAAGTGCCTCGGAGACCTTAGTGTCAACCCCTGTCTGGTGTTGTAGTTCTCGAGACAATAGGGAATTTAAGTTTCTGTGTCTAGGCCTTGGACAGGACGAGAGCAGTAGGCGTGGTCCGTCGCAGTTGCAACAGAAGCCCAACATAGTTCATAAAGCAGGCGACGCCGGCTGGATCCACCTCTTCCACTGGCGTCTCTGGTTTCCATGGTGACGCTCCTAGCTCTCGTCCACGTTGTAACACGACGCCAAAAGCCGCGTTCTGCCGTCGTAGGAGAGGGTAGGACGGCCGCGAGGCTTATGTATCGAGCACAGAGCGATTCATTACTGGCGTCGTAGGTTGGACGTTCTACCAATCTTAAATAGGCTATTGTCTCTAGAGTTGTCTCAGACTCTGCTCGAACCCGACCAGGACTTAACCCGAACTGGCCCGACCCGATATTTAGGGCCAGGTAGGCATAGACGGATTAAGAAATGATGGCCACCACCAGCCATTGGCAAATGTTGTGCTTTTTAGCGCCCTCTGATCAGTGGCGTTTCTAAGCAATTTGGAGCCCTAGGCAAGATTTTCCCTTAAAATAAAGAACGTATGTGTGTTAAATGTTCAATTCTAGTCAAGGATCCTAGGCGCCCTAGGCAACTGCCTAGTCTGCCCAATGGCAAAAAACGCCCCTGCGTCTGATAGTTCACCAAATCCAGTGGTGAACAATCGAGGGCGGAGCTTACTTATAAAAGTGACAGTATAGACCTGCGCAGTGACGTCACCGCCCCTGTTCCAGAAACGGATTCCCCATTTATTTTTCTTATAGACTTTTCGATTACGCCGCGGACAAAGCCAACTCGGGTCGTGACGAATCACGATGGCATAGTGCACACAAACTTTTGGGACAATCAAATAATTTCTAAGATGAAAAACGAAACAAAGAGTCTTGTATCATGCCGTTTTCTCCTTCTTGCGAATTAGATATTATATGACGATATTGTGTTTGTTGTCATGATTTGTCACGACCCGAGTTGGCTTTGGCCGCGGCGCAATCGTGTTTTTATTAACCATTTTGGAAAAGTCTATGACTCTGAGGAAAATGAATGAGGAATCCACTAGTGGAACAGAGATGGTGACGTCACTGCGCAGGTCTATAGTGACAGTGTAGCAGAATTGTGCGAAATTGTAGATCTTCTGTCCATGGTCACAATGCTGTTCACCAAGTGGCCTGTGAAAGGTTCTTACACAAGCCTAAATACTACTGCATGGTATTTACACAGCAGACCACGCGCTAAACACGAGTGGGACAAAGAGCATGCCACCTGCCAGCGCTTTAAAGCTGGCCAATCTCTCCATAAAATATCTCATTACTTTACATGCAATGTTCATAGTATTTACATATTTATAAAACGCAAATGAATAATAATAAAAAAAAAATGCACTTGGTGTTCCGTTATTTCAATTTGGGCTAAGGCTGAATCTAAAAAAACAAACAAAAAAAATAAAAATTCTAAATTCACATTTTTCAGGGGGGAAAAAACTATGTTATGTATCCAATTCATCCGAGGAGATTCATCCAAAGTGATGAATTTGACCTCAAATCTGAAAATATGAAGTTCCAGGGACAACTAAAATGTTCCTTTAGTTCCTAAAAAAATTAAATGTCCTAAAAAAAGAAAATTGTCCGTGGAACTAGAAGTTGGTCCCTTGAAATAAAATTTTGTCCCAAAAATGTAATTCCCTGTAAAACACAATATTCTAAAAAAATATATCAGACCTACAAGCTCATAGCGCGCCACTCGGTGGCGCGCTATGAGCTTGTAGATCTGATATTTTTCCAATAACTCAAACACATAACAGTTCTGTGTGCATGGAGGAGGAAACTCCTAAATACAGCGTTTCCAAATGAAAAACAAACCAAATCAAAGCTTCTAGAGGAGGGGTTTTCAACCAGTGGTCCGGGGACCACAAGTGGTCCTTGAGAGACCAAATGGACCAAATGGACCCTTGCGGGTCCATTTGGTTTCATTTTTACACTCTCAAGAGTTTAAAATATTCATCATCTGAATTAGCCCCAAGTCTACACAACTTACTACTAGGAAATGGACCAAAGCAAAGGAAATCTTTAGTTTCGGGGGTCTGTGGGGCTAAAAATTTGTCCTCAAATGGTGGTCATCCGTGGCTCAAATGCTGAAGAAATTAGTGGTCCCTGGTATCAAAAAGGTTGAAAACCCCTGGTCTATAGATCACGCATGGTATTTACCTCTGTAGAGTAGAGTCTCTGTGGCACTGGCCTGGCTGGCTGTGGACGAGGGAAGGCTGGAAATATGGCAGGACTTTGAGACTGTGTGAGGTTTTATCTGGGAGCAGAGATACTTCACATAACATGTAATCAGTAACCCACCGTACTGCTGCAGGTCTGTTTGATCAGGTCAATACAATGCCGCCCCCCCTTACCCCTTACCCCCTCCTCCCCCCCAGGGCCGGATCTAGAGGGGGGCTGCAGGGGTGGGCCTACCCAAACGTGCATCCTGTATGTATGCCCACCCAATGAAAGGCGGTTTTCAACCAGTGGTCCTTGAGAGAGTTCCAGGATAAATGGTGGAAAGTTGGTTAACCAGATCTAACTCTTTGAGAGCGTAAAAAAACGTTACACACTCAAGAGTTAAAATATTCATCATGTGAATTGTCCCAAGTCTACACAACTAGAGAATGTAGAAGATTAATGGTCATTTTGATCTGTATGTTGGACTGTTTGGTTTCCCCAAATACAGCCTGGAATTGTGGACAAAAGCAAAATAAATACGGGGTCTGCAAATGGTGGTCCTCAGTGGTTCAAATGCGAAATAAATAGTGGGGCCCTGGTGTCCAGGTGCCTACCATGCCATTCTTCCAGCCCACCCTAGTGGGGCTGGCTAAATCCGCCCCCATCCCACAAGAGAAAGGTAACACACACACACAAAAAAAACAACAAACGCCTGAGCTTGCATGCTGTGTCGACTCGGGATGTTTGCTATGATGCGCACACACACACACACACACACACACACACACACACACACACACACACACACACACACACACACACACACACACACACACACACACACACACACACACACACACACACACACACACACACACACACACACACACACACACACACACACACACACACACACACACACACACACACACACACACACGGGTTCATGTGCGTACACACATGTGCGGGGGGAAAAAGTCAAGTGCACACACACGTGCACAAACACTCACAGACAAGAGGCTCCTAATGTAACCAAAATGCCCTGTCAACAGTCAATAAGACATGCAAATCCCATGACTCATTCAAAAAAACACTCTCAAAAGGGCAATTCGAAATTGACCTCCGTAAAACAGGTAAAACCCTCCTTTTGGTTTCATTTCACACTCTCAAGAGTTAAAATATTCATCATCTGAAATTAGCACTATTTAATTAAGAAGTCTACTCTACACTGTTTTGTTTGGATTAAAATCCAGCCTGGAATTGTGAACAAAACCAAAAATAATAATTCTTTAGTTTTAGATCTTTGGGGCTAAAATGTCACCGAATGGTGGTCCATTTGATTTCATTTTTACACTCTTAAGAGTTAAATATATTCATCATGCGAATTCCAAATCCAGTCCAAATCTACACAACTAGAGGTTTAATGGTCATGGACAGAAGCAAAATAAATCTTTAGTTTTGGGGTCTGAGGGGCTAACTGTTCTCAAATGGTGGTCCGTAGCTCAAATGCTGAATAAATGGTGGGCCCTGGGATGAAAAAGGTTGAAAACCCCTGATCTAGTCACCCAACTTGTAGTGCAGGTTGTGTGTGTACAAAGCCCTGTGTCCTTTCCTCTCAGTCAGGCAGAGCTGTTAGAAGTCAGGGTGTATCCCAGGACACTTCAATAAGCATCCTGTCCCATTGAAGTCCATTAACAATGGACCCCCGATCTGACCCCCCCTCACCCCGTTGGTGTGCTGCTGCTGCCTAAGGTACAGAACACACTAAATAAAACCACTTTAAGAGTTGTCGGGTCAATCGGGTAAATCAGGTTAATCTACATCAATGCAGAGTCGTTCTCACCCACAGAGAGACTATACTTCACCCAGTGGAGGAGATGAGATGTCTTCAAAGTACTTTTTTTTTATTACTTCCTGAAAACAAAAACGTGCGGCGTGATTTCTGAATCGTTACAGGACGTCTTGATTAGGTTCAGAAATATGTTTCTAATCCCCAAAAACTAGTATACTGAAGTATACATTTTAAGTATACTTAAGTATAAGTATAAGCATAGTAAGTATACTAATAATTTATACTTGTAGTACAATGTTAAGTATACTGTAATTTAACTAAAGTATACTAAATGTATCCCAAATTGGAACCACTTAAAGTATACTTTCAAGTATATGCCCTTAGTATACTATTATTTAACTTGTCATTATACTTAAAGGTAGGGGAAGTGATTTCACTTTTGTCAGATATCACCCAAAAAATATTTTTTTTCTGTTAAAATGCTCTATTATAAGGTGTGGAAACCACATATGGAGTTTCCCCCTCCCCCACGTTAGCAGAGGAGCTAATAAAAGTTCCCCAGGTCACCACCAATTCTCCTCCAATCAGGAGCGAGCAGCAGGTTCACATAGTGTAGCTACTGTTGGGGCCCCTGGTGCACCAGGCTGGTACTACACCATGAATTTCAAATCACTTCCCCTACCTTTAAGTATAATGACACAAAAGACACAAAAGAGAAATGGAACGTCTCCCTGCATGTGAAATACATGCAGGGAGACACCCGTCTATTTAGACATCGACTTGGAAATGCTACATGATGTCACAGAGGGTTGGACAAACATACTATCTATACACACACACACACACACACACACTCACAAAACTACACGACGGAGCGGTTAGCACCGCTCAGACACAAGTACATAAATCCTGTAGTACAGCAGCCTATACTACACCTGAGGGGTTAGTGTTGGCAGCATTGCTCCAGTCGCTCACATTCTTGGAAGACTCTTTGCTGCAGTTTTGCGGCCGTTTCTGCCTAAAAAAAATCAATACACAGCATAATTATACAGTATAAGAGACACACATTGTTCCACTTTCAACTTCATATTAATACTTCATATTATATCTGAGTTCGGATTGTGTTTGTCTAGATATAGATCTAGATATAGGTATGATTTCACTTGAGTGTGGGGGCTGACCAGAACAGTGGCTTTGTGGTAACTGGGAGGGTTCGATTCCCGGTCAGGTCATACCAAAGACTCTAAAAATTGAACCCAATGCCTCCCTGCACTCAGCATCAAAGCGATGGATTGGGGGTCAAAATCAGCTAATGATTCCTGAGCGCGGCAAGCCGCAGCTCACCGCTCCTTGGAGCTCACCGCTCCAAGTGATTGGTCAAAAGTGGAGAACCAATTTTGCTGCGGTAACGTAGTGACAAGTAATGCGACTTTGACTGTGCCCACTAAGCCCCTGGGGTCAATAAACCCTAGTTTCAGTTTGGGCATTGGGATAATAGCCTTCCGTCCAATCATGATGAGAGGAGCCTTCCTCCAATCATGATCAAGTGGGCCTTGGTGTATCTATTATGACATGTTGTACTTCCCCTCACTATAGAGCATGTGCATGTGCACATCATGCTACCAGCAAGAACCAGAGGGTTTTACAAATCACCCAAATCACTTACTATACCTTTACTATACATTTAAAGGGGATTTCCACCCATCTTCAACATTTTACATTTATGCCATTAATATACCTTAAAGATGTGGACATGATAAAAAAAAATACCCCAATTCTGCGTTTCCTAGAAATGGAGGTCCGAAAAAAATAACAACAACATGGTTATCTGAACTCGTTTTGACATTCAGAAAAGTAAACTACAGCTTTGCTCCTGATCACCTCCCTCATTAGTCCCTGCACATGCTGGGCCAGAGCTGATCTACGTTAATTAATACTTTGGTTCCTCAGAGTCTGTCTGAACTCATTAAGGTTTAAACTCCTGCCAGGTCACTCCCCCCACTTCTCATATCGAAAATATTTTTGGGGCAAAAGTAGGCCTACCGTATGTTTGTCTTGTCATTTACTTTTATGGATACAAAAGGCATTGTAAACAATCTTTCTCAATATGCTATACTTGTTTTAAGCGTGTCTGTGTGTGTGTGTGTGTGTGTGTGTGTGTGTGTGTGTGTGTGTGTGTGTGTGTGTGTGTGTGTGTGTGTGTGTGTGTGCGCAGGTGCACGCAAATGCGCACACAAAAATGCAAGTGTGCATGGCATGCACGTTTCTTAAAGGGGAATAAAAAAAAGTTAATTCATTCATTCATACACTGGCTTCCTATAAAACAAGCCTGAAGTCTAAAGAAATGATCACATCTCCCTTAGACCACCTACCCCCCTTTTCCACTCTAATAATAATATCTTAGTGATAATACAATCTGATCTTAATAATATCACCTTTCATGACAAAAATCAATTCGATTCCATTTCTCTGCTGATCAAGGCAATAATAAAAACTCAGCCAAAGGCAAGGATGGAAAAATAGACGAATGTTTCTGTTTTCACACAAATGAAACCTGCATATAAACACCACAATGACTAGAAATAGCCTACTCCCTGTTACATCTAGCTCTGGTCCAGAGCTCCACTGCTTCTGAGTCTGACTTGCATTGGAAACACGTCTTGTGTCATTAGTATTATGTTACATGTACAATTAGCGTATTAGTAGGCCTATTATTCAACATTCACTTTAGTAAAAGTACAATAAAAAAGCATAAGAGCATAAGATCTAAAAAAAAAAAAAAAAAAAAAAGTCTATTTATATTTTTAGGTCTAATCTTACCTTAGACAAACAAAGGGACAGTAGCCTACAGTAGGCTCCTCAAAAAGGTACAGTAATGTTCCAAAATGCTTACTGAAGGGGTTGATGTTTTATGCCAGAGGTTTTCAACAGGTGGTCCGGGGACCACCAGTGGTCCTTGAGAAGGTTCCAGGTGGTCCCCAGGCTAAATGATGGAAAGTTGGTTAACCAGATGTAACTCTTGAGAATGTAAAAATGAAACCAAATGGACCCTTGCGGGTCCATTTGGTTTCATTTTCACACTCTCAAGAGTTAAAATATTTATCATCTGAATTAGCACCACTTGATTAAGAAGTTTACACTGTTTTGTTGGCAAAATACAGCCTGGAATTGTGGAAAAAAACAAAAGAATTCTTTAGTTTTTAGGTATCTGGTATGAAAATATAATCAAATGGTGGTCCGTGGCTCAAATGCTGAATAAATGGTGGTCCCTGGAGTCAAAAAGGTTGAAAACCACTGTTATAGGCTAATAAGTATGGACTTTATGGAACTTACCGACTGACAGTCGTCCACCCAGCAGCACACTGGTCCGCCCTGGCGGGTGGAACTAGCCTGGCATGGACCAGAATATCTGGAACTTCTGTGTTGAGTTTTTATCTCCAAACAGAATCCAAAGTCAGTCAAAAGGCGAAAACAAAAAGTCTCACTTTGGGGCTCCGATTGGTCCATCACAATTCTGGATGCCAGACCCAATTAAGGGATTTGTTTTTGTTGTTTCCAGGTTCCAGGCCTATGGTTCCAGGTGGACCTGGCTGGGTTCAGAGCCTTGGAAATAGACAGAGCTGCGCCAACTCTGTTCACTTCATGGGGCCAGTCTCTCTACATAGACTTCTGTTGGATAGTGACATGAATAGTGATAGCCGGAAGTTACTAAATGCATTGAAGCCTATGGGCTCGCGCGAGTACGTGAACCACGTGACCACGCTGTTTTCTGACCCCTCAATGTCGCAATTCTTCTACTGGATGGCTCTGGCTGGGTTCAGGCTGGAGGTTGACTCAGGTCAGGTGGAAACACTTGGTACTAATAATCAGAGCCTCAGAAATAGACAGAGTTGCGACATTGAGGGGACAGAAAATCGTCTGGTCACGTGGCTCTAGTACTCGCGCGAGCCCATACGATCCAATGCATTCAGTAACTTCCGGCTGTCACTATTCGTTGTCACTATCCCATAGAAGTCTATGTAAAGGAGCCGCCATTGGACTGGCCCCATGAAGTGAACGGAGTTGGCGTAACTCTGTATTTCTAACGCTCTGGTCCATGGTACCAACCTGGGACAGGCTCCCTCTGCTGGAGGAGTCCTGTATTAGCAGCCATGGAATTTCATCTACCGTTTTGAATACAGATATCTAAATACTGATACTAAATACTGAGTAACTTTTAAACTTTTTGAGTTACAGAATCTGAAAGATTAAAGTGATTCTGACATTAATAAAATGTCTTGAGTTGTGGAATAAAAACCCAAGAATTTATACTGTATATGTACAGTATGTAGCCTACTAAAATGTACGCTTTTAATAATGATACAACACAGCCACTGTGCATTTATATACTATATAAATATTAATCTGTATTATACAGAAAGATTCATTCAATATAGGGAAAGATTCAAAAAGGCTCAAACTTTGACAATATATTTGACAAATTGCAATTATTTCCAAACTGAATCTGACATATAGACTCCCACGATATACTAGAAAGGCTAAATAGATTTGAGGAACTCTACCTGAGGCCAGGACACTCAAATAACAGTAGAAACCAACAGTACTTGCATTTGGTTTATACCAGTGGTTTTCAACCAGTGGTCCGGGGACCACAGCTAAATGATGGACAGGACCCTTATGGGTCTGTAATTTAACTCTTGATAACTTAAAACGAAACCAAATGGGCCCATTTGGTTTCATTTCATGCTCTCAAGAGCTAAATTACAGATTTAGGGCTCCATTTTCGTTACAGTCTAAACCCCTTATCCCTAACGGCCCTTATACCTTTTTTTTACTATATTGAAAAACTTTTTGGAATAGTTTCAACGTGCCAATCTATTGACACATTGTGAGGTTGCAGACTGGCCATTTTAACTATTGAAAATGTTTTTTTTGGAATAACATGTTCATACCACATGCTACGTCTAACCCCCCCCCCCCCCCCCCCCCCCCCCCCCCGTCAGGTGAAAAGAAGGCAGCTTGGACTCCTCATGCATTGAAGGAAGCATGAGGCCAGTCCGCTGCCTCCCCAGGTTGGTGGAGGATGTGTGTAGAGCCCAGGATCACATTAGGAATTGGCATTGGTGAAAAAATGGGTTGCAAAACTCGTGGGATAAAAATTAAGTAAAAAAAAAAGTTTTTTTTTAAATAGTTTAAAAAGGCAAAGAAGTTAAGGGATAAGGGGTTTAGAGCTGACGAAAATCTAGGCCTTAACCGGTAAAATAAGCGATCGGTGCACGGTCGGGAGTCCACATCCATCGGGACACATCCGGTTTCAGGATCTGGTGTTTCAAAATAAGGATGCAAATGTAAGAGACGTCAATATTAGAACATATCAGTGGTTTGCTGAAACATGCAGTGGAACTCAGGAACTGCCATTGTTCTGTGTTTTTATTATTATTATTGGTAGACCAGGTTGAGACACGTGAAGGTCCCTCGTCATTAAACTTACAGTAAAACAAAAAGGCATTTCTTTAAAAACAAAATGAACATTAAGTCCTTGTGCAAAGAAGCTAGTTTTGTTTTTTAACGGAATTGATCTGAGTGTGACATAAAAGGAAAAAAAAATCTAAAAAGAAAACTCTTGTGACGAGCATTCTCATTTCATGAAGATTCCAAAAAATCATTTCAGAAAGCTGAACTCGAAAACATAATGGTTTCTGAAAGGGAAAATCTCATAATGACCAAATACTGTTTGACCGAGATCACAACCCTTCAGCTTTTTATTTAAAAAAAAAAGGTTGGGGGAGAGTACCTATGAAAAAGTGGCGACCAACCTAGGACGAGGTCACGAAATGATCTCTCTGTCTCTCCTCAAACAGCTAAAGCAGGGTTTTCAACAGGTGGTCCGGGGACCACCAGTGGTCCTTGAGAAGGTTCCAGGTGGTCCCCAGGCTAAATGATGGAAAGTTGGTTAACCTGATGTAACTCTTGAGAGTGTAAAAATGAAACCAAATGGACCCTTGCGGGTCCATTTGGTTTCATTTTCACACACTCAAGAGTTAAAATAGTCATCATCTGAATTAGCACTAATTAATTAAGAAGCCCACACTGTTTTGTTTGCAAAATCCTGCCTGGAAATGTCAACCAAAAGAATTCTTTAGTTTTAGGTCTTTGGGGCTAAAATGTCACGAAATGGTGGTCCGTGGCTCAAATGCTGAATAAATGGTGGTCCCTGGTGTCAAAAAGGTTGAAAACCCATGATCTAAAGTAACAGATCTACAAGTTCAAGCTTTCCAGCTTGCAGGTCTGTTAGTTTTGATGCTTGATGCCTAAAGGGATTGCCATTCAGTTAATGTAAGTCGCTTTGAATTAAGAGCATTTGATAAATTACTGTAAATAAATTGACATCTGCAGTATCCATGAACAACTAGGCTGTAATAATTAACACCATCATGCACTGCGATCACATTTACACATCAGATCATGAAGAACAGCAGACAAATGCTTCGGTATGGCCTCCATACCTCTTATCTAGCTGTTTTAACATCTTGTGATGTTGTTTGTAAAAGAATGACACACAAAATCATCAAAATCAGTATCATCTGAATCATGAAATCAATAAATAACAAAAGGTAACAGTACCTGGACAGTAACTGATGTCCATTTGAGAGATGCGATCACTAAGATAACCACAACCCAGCAAGAACGCTCAGAACTGGGATAAATTAGTGACATCCTGATTGTGTCCAGACTCCAGATCAAGACAATCCGAGACTAGTAACAGGGCTTGACACTAACACTTGCCCGCTTGGCTGGGGCAAGTAAAAAAAAATGGTGGGGCAAGTGAAGACTGCTACCTGGTTGCCCGATCGGGCAAGTGTGCAACTTCACTATAACACAACACAAGATAAATTTGTCTTGAAGGCAGTCATTGCACTCTGCCTCTGTGTCTTTCCCTGCTTTCTAGATATCCACAATTCCAGGCTGGATTTGGGAAACAAAACAGGCAAATTAACATGAAAATGACCTAATCTTCTACATTCTCTAGTTGTGTATACCTGGGCTAATTAAGATGATGAATTTTAACTCTCGAGAGTGTAAAAATGAAACCAAATGGACCCGCAAGGGTCCATTTGGTTTCATTTTTACGTTCTCAAGAGTTACATCTGGTTAACCAACTTAGCTGAGGACCACCTGGAACCCTCTCAGGGACCACTGGTGGTCCCCGGACCACCTGTTGAAAACCCCTGGTTTAAAGCACCCAAGTAGGAAGTAAACTTAAATGTAAAATTTACAATATGTTTTTGGGGGGCAAGTGACCATGAGCTGAGGGCAAGTAGAACCTGACTTGGGCAAGTGCCTCGGAGACCTTAGTGTCAACCCCTGAGTAAAATCTGACCCACTGGAGTCCTCCAGTGACGTTCAAGACTGGATGATCTTTACGTCACATTCAGGACATCTTCAGCAGTTAAAATAATAAAGCTACAGCTAAGCTATTCTGGTTCTCAGATATGACTAGTTCTGATTGATTTAAGTTAGTCTGGCCTCAATCTGTCTCTCTCTGATTCATCCAGGGACGTCTGTCTTTAGTGGACAGGATTTGTGTTGGTTGAAATCAGGTGATTATTCTGGTGCCAGATTTGGACACAATCAAGACGTCACTAATTGGACCCGGTCCTGAACGTGTTAACTTGGAGACATTTGATTGACTCTTAGATAAGACACAGAAAGTAAAGGGAAAAACACACAAACAATCAAATCAAAATATCACTGATTAATATTCACAAATAAATACAAACATTTTACATAGAAAACAAAAGGGACTGAATGACGTTCTGAATCCTGTACAGGAGTGTGCTTTTTTCCAGTTTCTAGACAAACCACAGTCTCAGGTACTCAACGGAATGTTTGCTTGACATCTTACAGGTTAATTAGAGACTGATCTCGCTTCGATTCTTATTGATAACTTATCGATCAACCTTATTGAGCTCTGACTGATCCACTTACTGTGGATCAAATCCATGTTATCAGAATAAAATCCACAA
The DNA here is from genome assembly GCA_039105355.1 of Benthosema pterotum. Lineage (NCBI taxonomy): Eukaryota > Metazoa > Chordata > Actinopteri > Myctophiformes > Myctophidae > Benthosema > Benthosema pterotum. The sequence continues at coordinate 2,114,370 of CM076987.1, read as the reverse complement.
CTCTCCATTATCAGCCTTCCTATTACTATTCGCACTACACAAAAAAATAACAGTATCTACAATCTCACAACCCTGTGAGCAGGTAGAGCGCCTCCTAGTGTCAGTTCGCAGAACTTACCACTCGTCTTACTCAAGCCTAACCGCAATTTGGAACTCTAGGTTTATTTTTATTTTTTTATAATGGGATGAATCTAGAGCTGCAATACGCTCCCCAATAACTCCCCGATAATGAAAGGTTTCTTCTGTGAGGTGCTTGTATTAAACATTAAACTCACCAACATTACAAATGTATGGAAAGCTTGAATTAATCTCTTTCCATCTGTAAAATCTTTGTTCATCATTAGCACTCATTATTAGTCACTTAACGTCCTTTTAATGTTGCTTAATACGAGCAGATCACAGTTGAAAATTGAGTAAAGTGTCAATGGAGGGTATTGCAACTCTATATTCTCCCCATTATATACACCAGGGGTTTTCGACAGGTGGTCCGGGGACCACCAGTGGTCCCTGAGAGGGTTCCATGTGGTCCCCAGGCTAAATGATGGAAAGTTGGTTAACCAGATGTAACTCTTGAGAATGTAGAAACTTTCACACTCTCAAGAGTTAGTGAATTAGCCCAAGTCTACACTGTTTTGTTTGCAAAATCCCGCTTGGAATTGTGAACAAAACCAAAATAATTCTTTAGTTTTAGGTCTTTGGGGCTAAAATGTCATCAAATGGTGGTCTGTGGCTCAAATGCTGAATAAATGGTGGTCCCTGGTGTCAAAAAGGTTGAAAATCCCTGATATACACCAAATATTCCGGACTATAACGCACACTTAAAAAACTATTTAAAAAAAACAGTGTGCCTTATAATCCAGAGCGCCTATGTATGGATTGTTTGACTGCAGTAGCTTCTATTCTATTGAAGCTGCGCCTTAAAATCCGATTCCAATGTGCCTTACAGCGCAGAAAATACGGTATATATAAAAAAATACGAACAAACCAAAAATCTAGAGTTGCAAATTGCGACAAACCCAAGCCGTGCTACTCATAGGTCTGGTGAGCAGTGCCTTCAGCAAGGCAGAAATGTGTGATTATTAAAGTTATTTTGTTCCATGATAGGAGGTTTGGCAGTGACAGCTGAGGACCAGCAGCAGCACATAGAGTTACAGTTACAGCAGTCAGTCAGGTGGTCCCTGGATCCAGGAGGATGCATATCTTACACAACTATATATACAGTATACATCCCTGCAGCTCTGGGCAGAGAAATAATAATCACACCCACACAGAGACAACAGTGAAAACACACAACGTTACAGAA